>SDVV010012319.1:0-15505 GCA_016164225.1 Gammarus roeselii
TGCTCTGATCACTACAGCTGCTCGTGAGGGCGTTGCTCTGATCACTAAAGCTGCTCGTGAGGGCGTTGCTCTGATCACTACAGCTGCTCGTGAGGGCGTTGCTCTGATCACTAAAGCTGCTCGTGAGGGCGTTGCTCTGATCACTTAAGCTGCTCGTGAGGGCGTTGCTCTGATCACTACAGCTGCTCGTGAGGGCGTTGCTCTGATCACTAAAGCTGCTCGTGAGGGCGTTGCTCTGATCACAAGCTGTTCAGCAAATATCCTAATTTGAGTATTGCTCTGCTTGCCCGGTCTACAGTCTCTTGCCTGCTCTTTGGCGCCACCGTACCCTCACCTCCCTCTCTGTCTTCGCTCACACTGACCCAGTTTTTATCTCTCACTATTGACCATTGCTTCACTTGAAGACTTTGTTTGTTCGTAATCAACCCTTGAAATAACTTATACTTACATGTTCGTGTTATGTAACCTACCTTAATGCCTATTTAATAGCTCGCCGCTATTACGGCAATGGTGCCCCTTTGAAAAGACTCGTGGCCGCACGACAGTCACCTACACGTTGATATCTACCTACCCATATTATACTAAACCACCTATAAACTATTTCTAAGGTACTTGCAGTCTTCCAGTAATTTCGTCCGGTGTTTATAGCCGTTTTGGGGGTCTGTCAATTCCCGGACCACTGGGGGCGAGGCGCAGTTACCCTTGGTTGTACCGCGTTAAGCAACTGAACTCAGTTTCCCATCGATCGAAGACCATGCGGCTCTTTTCGAGCACTTCGTTGCCAATTAGTTACGAGGAAAGCACACGAACCTTTTAAATGTTGAACCTACTCGGTATCAATGTTAAACCTACTTTGTATCTACGTTAAACCTACTCTGTATCTACGTTAAACCTACTCGGAATCTACGTAAAACCTACTCGAAATCTACATCAAACCTACTCGGAATCTACGTTAAACCTGTTCTGAGTCTGCGTTGAACTTACTCGTAATCTACGCTGCACCTACTTTGCCACTCGTCAATTGCCCTACGGGGGAGTCCCATTAACTTCGCGTTGGGACTACGGTGGAAAAAAAAAAACTACTACAGCTACGGTAAACCTACTCGGAATCTACGGCTAACCTACTCGGAATCTACGTTAAATCTACTCGGAATCCACGTTGAACCTACTCTGAACCTACGTTGAACCTGCTCTGAATCTACGTTGAACCTGCTCTGAGTTTACGTTGAACCTACTCTGAATCTGCGTTGAACCTACTCTGAATCTACTCTGAATCTGCGTTGAACCTACTCTGAATCTGCGTTGAATCTACTCGGAATCTGCGTTGAAGCTACTCGCAATCTACGCTGCACCTACTGAGCCACTCTTCAATTGTTGAAGAGTGGCAGAGACTCCGGTGAAAAACGGGAGCAACTACTACTACTACTACGAAACTTTTAGCATGAACAACTTATCAGAACTATGTTGAGTATTTACCCAATTACTACTATACATGAAACTTGATTTACGTTGGCTTCCACTTCGCTTATTATTTTGATGCTGCCACAAAGGAAGCGCAAAATTGGTCTGAACGCATAGCATTTTTTCATAGCAACTTGAGTTGCTAACTATCAATCATCTGTAACCATGCAGCCTAACTACCTCTAAAGATGTCACGTTCGTCTAACCTTAACTCATGGTACAATATGTGGGTGGCAGCACGCAATATCCTACACACTATTAGTGCCTGTACTGGTGGGTGAGCGCACAGCTTTCTTCGTATCCTCATCACACTTCACTAAACATCGTCTAACCTTTATACGTGGTACAATATGTGGGTGGCAGCACGCAATATCCTACACACTATCAGCGCCTGTACTGGTGGGTGAGCGCACGGCCTTCTTTGTATCCTCATCACACTTCACTGAACATCGTCTAACCTTTATACGTGGTACAATATGTGGGTGACAGCACGCAATATCCTACACACTATTAGCGCCTGTACTGGTGGGTGAGCGCACGGCCTTCTTTGTATCCTCATCACACTTCACTGAACATAGCGGGATGTAGTAATCCAGGTGTTCAGTAATGTAACGGTGCAGATGTTGATGAATATGTGTTGTGGTCGGTAAGCCAGATAGAAAATATCCACTGCTTGACTATCAAACATGAAATCCTTTAATCCTGTTACGGTCCCTTCATTAGCATCCTCTTCACTGCGCTCAGTTCCCGACTCTACCTGTGAGTAGGAGGTAGACTGGCAAGAACTCCGTAGATTATTTCCGTTTATTTTAATGATTTGGATTTTTAAAGTTATTTATACTATTCACTGCCCGTATACATGGCAATATAGTTTTATTACATTATCGGCGCATATCTATAATAAAATCCAATCAATGCACTGCAGAATCAATTATTCTAATTGAAATGTTGCATCGGCATTCTCTAACGAATTTCGTGTGCATTAATAGATTTGATTGGCGGCTATTGGAAGCGCGCTTCGTGTTGTCAAATGCTCTGAACTCGACCGCTCACCACAAACATGAACGCTTCCATATATGATGGGGCAACAAACCGAGTGCCGCAGAACTCTCGCAATGCATTCTCACTACATTTATTAAGTCACTCTGCTGGCGTAGCTACATGCATCAAAACCTCCTGTGCTCCTGATGAATGGATTGCTACGTTTTTAACATGCACAGCAACTACAACAATTTGGATACTGTTTTAACTTCATTTAAAAGCATTGCGTAGATCGTGGATGACGGCGACTTGACTTCTGGTGTTACTGAGATTCCGATCTCCCGGGCTGATCTTGTGCATTTCTTTATGGTCCTCTACTTTTCAATAGTGATTATTTATCCAAGTTAAATTAGAGAGAAAGGTAAACTTGGCCCGACTCTGATGAAATAACTTCCTTTTAGAACGGTGCTACTAAATGAGAAGCCTAGTTTTGATTTCAACCGTCGCAAAGTGCAGCAGACGAGAGATGGTTATACGTTTTGAGTACGAGTCTTGACCTTGTTGCGTCATTGACGATGATTGGGGTGAAATATTGGTCATTCGCATCATCTCCTTGGCCCTTAAGCTGTGTGTTAAGTGAGCTGTATAAGAGCCGCCCTCTCCCCTCTGCCGAGATCAATAGCAGGGTGTACCAAGCAGCCGATCTAGTGATGATCCTTGGCCCTGGCTGTTTACTCTGCTCCTCTCCTCGCTCAGCCTCTGTAGGCCCTCTCAACTAACCTGTTAATGACCGTAACTGTACCACACCCGCTCGAGAGAGGGAACTGACGGGGTTTGTGTGGGAGTAATGAGTTTGTAGCTATACATGCAAGTCTGTGTAGGCCCTCTCAACTAACCTGTTAATGACCGTAACTGTACCACACCCGCTCAAGAGAGGGAACTGACGGGGTTTGTGTGGGAGTAATGAGTTTGTAGCTATACATGCAAGTCTGTGTAGGCCCTCTCAACTAACATGTTAATGACCGTAACTGTACCACACCAGCTCATGAGAAGGAACTGAAAGGGTTTGGGTGGAAGTAATGAGTTTGTAGCTATACATGCAAGTGTTTTGTATGCGGTTTCACTTCACTAAAAGGTGAATGGCTATTAGTGGACTAACTACGCTGGTTTCCTTAGCCTTTGATAATAACAATTGTTAGGACGGTGTAAGAATTGCTAGTCTGGTGCATCTGCCCCTTCTGTTGCATTGGCAGCCGCAAGCAATTGTCTCGCAGGCCTGTTAACATGGAGAGCACTTGTGCCGTAGCTCATTACCGCTCCGTCTTACGAACTCCTCTTTCGGGTCTGTCCTACGAAGGGCCAGAGATCGTGCGCAGAGCTCTGTCCGTGCGAGTCCATCTTACAAAGGGGCACGAGATCGTGCGCAGAGCTCTGTTCATGTGAATTCGTCTTACGAAGGAGCACGAGATCGTGCGCAGAGCTCTGTTCGTGCGGGTCCGTCTGACGAAGGGGCACGAGGTCGTGCGTAGAGCTCTGTTCGTGCGGGTCCGTCTTACAAAAGGGCACGCGATCGTGCGCAGAGCTCTTCGTGCGGGTCTGTCTAACAAAGGGGCGCGAGATCGTGCGCAGAGCTATGTTCGTGCAAGGATCTCACACGGTGAAGGCTCAGGCTCACATGATCTTATTGGGCAGCGCGAGGAAAGACGTACATTAAATGATGAAAGACAACTAACCAATACGTATTTAGGTGTTCTCTTATTAGAAGGACATCGCTCTTTTCCCAAGTTAGATATCTAAGCTCTTATTTTGAAATAATGTTCGCTTCATTTTGAGTTACGGTTTTGTTGAGGGACAAGCATTTGTTTTCATATTCATAATCTTTCTGCTATGAGCGTTGTTGATTATATATCCCTGCGACAGAGAGCTTATCAATTATGCACTCATAATTGGACGCTCATCAAAGCATTTCCCTGCGGCAGGTGGCACTCGTGTCATTTTTCCGTCGGCTGCTCAAAGAGAGAAATGTTCAGGTGATCTGTAAATGGTAATTCATATAAACAGGTCAATGACCGGCGAGTGAAACTGCCGCTAACAAAAAGTCTAATAATTCTTACATATAAACGGTCACTTTAGTTAGCTTGTCTATCCATGTTTACTAACCCATCATATTAGCACCGTTTCTCTTTAATCTATATTTATTTCTACTAGCCCATTAGATACTCGGCTCACCCTTCTAACTTGCCCTCTTTGTCCTCAGTGACGTCGACACCGAGTCTGGTGGCCTAAACTACCCTCACTCCGGCAGCTCGTCCAACTCCAGTTTGTCTCAGAGGTGAGTGATGGATCGTAGTCGGCAGCGCCAGAGGGCTTCATTATAGCCAGCTGAAACCTTTGCTGTCAGTCTTGTGAGAGGAAGGAATCTTGAACTTATTGACAGGGCAGACGAAATTTTTAGTGACGTTGATTTAAGGAAAATAATCCCTTGTACATGGATTTCCACTTGAAAGTGGTTGTTGGGCCATTTTGCTCATCTCGACAGAATTTTTTTACTATCATTTCATTTTTTTTGTGCATTAGCCTGTTGAATTGTCTTCTCATTTATGGCAGCTTATGCACACATATATTTAAAGTTTATGAACACAAAATAGGACCTGATTGGAAAAAAAGCAAATGTCTTGAGCTATGATTAGATAAGAGTGACTGGGGTTAAATAAGTGACTTAGAAACAGTTGATTGCCGATAATCGTTGGGTCTCACCCTGATCTGGTATCATTAAATAGCGGATGGTGTGCTGTATTTCATCTTTAGCTATTAATTGATTGGGGCGCTTGACCATATTGCATAGGAGCCCGGGAAAAAGACGTCCCAGTTAGGTCGCACCAATCCACGGATATGTGCGTGTTTTTTTCGCTCCTCGATCTGCTAGTCATGGAACAGCATTTGCCAATGAACACCTTACTAAGAAATCAATAACCACAATGATGTCGGTGAACAAAATCCCTCCCTAATCCTTTTATGATCAACAACTCAACCCTGTTGAGCAAGAGAACATTAAAAATAAATCTACATTCTAACAAGTATTTCAATTTAATGTTTTCTACTGTTGCGTATTTGATCAAAGCTTCTTTATAAATAGTGTATATTTCATTTGAGTAAGTTTAAATTCATTGAAAAAACTCATTTAGAAATTCTGTGAAACTCTAATTAGTTTTTTTTGCAGTATACTTGTGTTTTTGACAATGCTACCCTTATGAGGCTACCCTTATAAAGCTACTACTCTGGTGAAGCTACTCTGAGTAGGCTACCCTTATGAGGCTATCCTTATGAGGCTACCCTTATGAGGCTACCTTTATAAGACTACCCCTATGAGACTACCCCTATGAGACTACCCCTATGAGACTACCCCTATGAGACTACCCCTATGAGACTACCCCTATGAGACTACCCCTATGAGACTACGATTATAAAGCTACCCTAATGAATGGCATGGCACTCCTAAGATCGAGTACTCACATTGCTCGTAGATGTTCTTAACTTGTCCAAAACGCACATTTTTGGCAGGACTCTCGGTTGTAGTTCAATTAGTGTTCTCGAGAGCTTCTTTTAGTTATAAGGGCATTGGCACCTGTGGCTTGTACATTTTTGTTGTCTGCGTCGGTTGGTTTCATCATCCGAAATCATTCTATTATTTCCAAGGTCAGCAGTGATAAATAAATCCCCACTTTTCAACGGCTTATACCTTAGGAATTTATTAGTGTGCTTCGAAATTATCTTCCATCATTCTGACTCAAGACGGCTGTAACATTTAGAATGCAGCTCTCACCATTTCCAATGACCTATGATGTTTAACAATCCTATTAGGTCAAAGCTACATCCTCTATCAATTGTCATAAATCCTATTAGGTCAAATCTACATCATCTATCAATTGTCATAAATCCTATTAGGTCAAAGCTACATCATCTATCAATTGTCATTAATCATATTAGGTCAAAGCTACATTCTTTATCAATTGTCATTTATCCTATTAGGTCAAAGCTACATCCTCTATCAATTGTCATTACTCCTATTCGGTGAAAGCTACATCCTCAATCAATTGTCATTTATCATATAAGGTTAAAGCTACATCCTCAATCAATTGTCATTAATCCACTTAGGTCAAAGCTACATCCTCAATCAATTGTCATTAATCCTATTAGGTCAAAGCTACATCCTCAATCAATTGTCATTTATCCTAGTAGGTCAAAGCTACATCCTCAATCAATTGTCATTAATCCTATTAGGTCAAAGCTACATCCTCTATCAATTGTCATTAATCCTATTAGGTCAAAGCTACATCCTCAATCAATTGTCATTAATCCTGTTAGGTCAAAGCTACATCCTCTATCAATGGTCATTTATCCTATTAGGTCAAAGCTACATCCTCAATCAACTGTCATAAATCCTGTTAGGTCAAAGCTACATCCTCTATCAATTCTCATTAATCCTATTAGGTCAAAGCTGCATCCTCTATCAATGGTCATTAAACTTATTAGGTCAAAGCTACACCCTCTATCAATTGTCATTAATCCAATTAGGTCGAAGCTACATCCTCTACCAATTGTCATGAATCCTATTCGGTCAAAGCTACATCCTCAATCAATTGTCATTAATCCTATTAGGTCAAAGCTACATCCTCAATCAATTGTCATTTATCCTATTAGGTCAAAGCTACATGCTCAATCAATTGTCATTAATCCTATTAGGTCAAAGCTACATCCTCTATCAATTGTCATTAATCCTATTAGGTCAAAGCTACATCCTCAATCAATTGTCATTAATCTTATTAGGTCAAAGCTACATCTTCTATCAATTGTCATTAATCCTATTAGGTCAAAGCTACATCCTCTATCAATTGTCATTAATCCTATTAGGTTAAAGCTACATCCTATACTAATTGTCAATAATCCTATTAGGTCAATCCTACATCCTCTACCAATTGTCAATAATCCTATTTGGTCAAAGCTACATCCTCTATCAATTGTCATTTACCCTATTAGGTCAAAGCTACATCCTCTATCAATTGTCATTAATATAATAAGGTTTCATTCGTGAAATTATCACTTCGTTGTATAAATACAAACGGCATCTTAATGTCTTCCTGGTCCCACGAATTGTGACCAAAATATATGCTCTTTTTACTACGGCACAATATCTGTTTTTATCACTTGAATTGACCCTTATTTCATTGATCCCATTCATTACACGAATAGTTTACAAAGCGCACTCGGTTAATAGGATGATTGTTGGGCGAGTCGGTCAGCATTACATGTAAGGACTGCCTCAGCCATCCCTCCCTGCACTGCTCTCACTCTTTCTTGAGGCGTCGCGTTGTGGAATACTTTTTGACGCTTCCAGTTGTTACCGGTGGTCGTGGTAAAGGGTAAACGACACACGTGTTAATGATAATATTAAATGGATACAAGTGACTGGTGTTGCTCATGGGAATCTCTTTGTAATGGTCGTATTTGGAGATCAGATCTGAGACCAGGATTGAAACCCCCCACCGGGAGAATGACACAAACTGAAATAGGTTAACACGAGGAGAACTAAAGAATATGGAACAAAGGGAGACCCTCAGCAGGTTGGGGCGCATCGCCCCGGCACCTTAAGGACAACTGCGAATCCTTGGGGCTCTGAGCAGGGTAGGTAGTGAGTTACTCCTCCTTACTGCCACCGGGGGGGTGTGCTTGGACCATATGGCCTCAGCGCCTTAGGTGTAGCACCCGTACATACAATTGACGTTTGCCGCGTAAAGGCATTTACCTTACGCAATAGTGAACTTAACTCATACATAAAAAAAATATTCACTGTTTGCTGATTTAACGTTCTGCGCATGAAGAAGGATGGCTCCAACGCGCTTGAAAGCCTCGTCCCTCTAATGTAATCTTGACAAAGGCTAGCAATGTAAATATGATTAACCAGACTAAGTCAATATCCTAACGAGGCACATGACTTCACACTATAGGAAGAACTTTGACAAGGGCTAAGAATGTAGAAATGATCCTACTTGCCTCGCTTCTCTCCTTGAGGTTTTGAGTTTATTTGATGTTTCGTTTCATAAAAATAATATCGACACCTTAGCGTGGGCGTGTCATCAATTTAGTCAATTATCCAATGAAGAGTCTACTGAACCGTTTGTGACCATCTCACGGGTGCGTCCACATCGTTCCTCCTTTTATATCGCCTTCTACGAACTTTTTGAGACTATTCTTAAGCTTCTACAAATGTACTAACTAAAGCATCTCCTACAGACGGTTATTTTGGTTAGCCCAAAGATTTATGAGAATAAACGCTTTGCTTGTGTCGTCATCTGACCTGGGACCAAGACAATAAATAACCGAGACGGCCCTGATATCCATTTCATTGCAGTGCAACGTGTTCGAGGGTGCGTAGTCAGGTGATAAATATAACGAGGGGAAAATATCAACTTGCACAGATTATATAACATGAGTTACCAAGATCTTACATTATAGTGAATAAATTAGGCGTTAAAGTTGAGGGCTACAGCAGTTTTGGTACCGTTTTGTTACCAACAGCTATTGTCTGCTATTAATTTCTCCCCAGCAAACTAGAAAGACTTGTTACTCTAATTAAATTAAATCATGTTTCTCAAATTTTTATTGCTTAGTCTCCGTGTTGCTGTGTCCCGCACTGTACTAATGCTGCGGCTGTTTGTTGCAGCCTGGACAGCCCCAGCTTGTCCCTAGAGCAAGTGGCCGCTCGTGAGGCTCCTCAGCTGCTGTACCCTACACTCAACAACGACTCTGACGTGGAGGTGGACGCCGACCTGCCAGACTGGACTTGCAAAGTGCCCACCAGACAGCTCGACGCCCTCAACTCCACTGAGAGGAAGAGGCAGGAGACTATAAACGGTACGGAAGTGTGTTGTGGCGTGATGGGTGCCTACCTCACAACCGTGTATGGTTAGATAGGTGCCTGCCTCTCGACCTTGTGTGGTGAGGTGGGTGCCTGCCTCTCGACCTTGTGTGGTGAGGTGGGTGCCTGCTTCACGACCAAGTGCGGTGCTATAGGTACCTGGCTCACAACTATGAGTGGTGTGATAAAGAGCCTGCCCGACGTCCTTTTGTCATGACGTGGATTTTGCTTCAGCACCCGGTGTGATGTGAAAGATGCCTGCCTCACATCCTTGTGTAGGGTGGAAGCTGCTTGACTTATGACCATTTGTAGTGCGATTAGTATCTGCCACACAACCTTGTGTGGTGTGGTGGGCGCATGCCTCACGACAATGTGTATATTCTATTTATATTACAACTTTATGTAGTGTGGTGCAGTAGGCACCTGCCTCGCACCGTGTGTCTTTTGCTTGGTTATATTCTGATTATGAATAATATTCTCGTTTTGTTCTGAGCAGATAAAAGTGTAGCTTCGTTGCTACAGTTTTATTCATCTATAAAATTGCTTTCATTACTACAAGTCCTCTTGTGAAAAATTGATTTTCATTTCAGTTATTTTCTATAAAAAACTCCAAGTGTTGTATAATAATCTATAGATTAACTTCGACATCAAAGTTTAATAATAATTGTTCCCTTAGCCTACAAAGAACTTCAAGTGTCGTGTAATAATCGATAGATTAACGCCGACATCAACTTTTAAAATTAATTGATCCCTTAGCCTACAAAGAACTTCAAGTGTTGTATAATAATCGATAAATTACCGCTGACATCAAGGTTTGATGTTAATTGTTCCCTAAGCCTACAAAGAAAAAAATATTATTTCGTGAAAATACTATTGAGAATAATTATTTTTAACTCCAGCGCATGCAGTAATATTTGGTTGAGTTTTATTTTCTATTTGGGAGGAATCATTCATCAGAATATTTCTTTAACGCGTGACTGACGACTGCTTCCTATCGTCTAAGATCTAGGGACCTTGCTTCACCGGGGACTGTGAAGAAAGGAACAAGGGTAGCACTTAACGTCTGACTGACGACTGCTCCCTACCGTCTACGGGCTAGTGACCCTGCTTCACCGGGGACTAAGGAGAGCAGAACAAGAGTAACACTTAACGTCTTACTGACGACTGCTCCCTACCGTCTATGGTCTAGTGACCCTGCTTCACCGGGGACTAAGGAGAGCAGAACAAGGGTAACGCCTGACTGACGACTGCTCCCTACCGTCTATGGTCTAGTGACCCTGCTTCACCGGGGGCTGTGGAGAGCAGAACAAGGGTAACACTTAACGTCTAACTGACGACTGCTCCCTACCGTCTATGGTCTAGTGACCCTGCTTCACCGGGGACTAAGGAGAGCAGAACAAGGGTAACGCCTGACTGACGACTGCTCCCTACCGTCTATGGTCTAGTGACCCTGCTTCACCGGGGGCTGTGGAGAGCAGAACAAGGGTAACACTTAACGTCTAACTGACGACTGCTCCCTACCGTCTATGGTCTAGTGACCCTGCTTCACCGGGGACTAAGGAGAGCAGAACAAGGGTAACGCCTGACTGACGACTGCTCCCTACCGTCTATGGTCTAGTGACCCTGCTTCACCGGGGGCTGTGGAGAGCAGAACAAGGGTAACACTTAACGCCTGACTGACGACTGCTCCCTACCGTCTATGGTCTAGTGACCCTGCTTCACTGGGGACTAAGGAGTGCAGAACAAGGGTAACACATAACGCCTGACTGACGACTGCTCCTTACCGTATATGGTTTAGTGACCCTGCTTCACCGGGGACTATGGAGAGCAGAACGAGGGTAACACTTATTGTCTGACTGACGACTACTTCCTACAATCATGGTCAAGCAGCTGACTCGCGCTTACCGTCGCTGAACTCCGCCTAAAGCTTAATGAGTTCCATCAGAGGCAATTCAGTGCGGAGCCGCTTCTCGGTTACCTTCGAGTAACCAACCTCTTGGCTGACTAATGATTACTGAGTTCCATCAGTGGCTTTTCAGTGCGGAACCTTTTCTCGGTTACCTTCGAGTAACCAATCTCTTAGCTGAAATGTGATCTGCTGTGAATTGATCCTGCTTCATCTTGCCTACCGATAGACTCTTCCATCCCGAAGGACCACCGCCTCTTTACTTATTTTGAATAGAGAGACCAATCCCGGAGAAGGACGATAACTTGATACAGTACTGGCTGCTGGTTTGACGTTTGGTGTCAGAAGGACATTGACTCCAGTGCACTAGAAAGCCTTGGCACACTTATCTAATCTGCATCGCTGAAGAAGATGTACAGCTTGTTCCGTCGGTTTTCGACCACCCCTAACACTTTTCCTCCTGTTGCAGAGCTCTTCCACACGGAACAGACACACGTGCGACTGCTTAAAGTCATGTACAGCCTGTTCTACAACCCCCTACATCAGTCGGGCCTGCTCACGGGGGAGCAGCTCAACCTGCTTTTCCCCAACCTCGACACTATGCTCAACTTCCATTCCAGCTTCAACGAGGCAATGAAGAAGAGAAGACGGGACCAACCCTGCGTTCAAACCATTGGAGATATCCTTGTTAACATGGTTAGTGCGGTGTTTGGTGATGGCATGCAAACCCCATGTTATCATTTCAGTCATTTGGAGCTCGGGTGATTGTTATACCAGTCATGTTTTAAGAGTATCTCTCGCAGACTTTCGCTTAATGCTAAGCTCGAACAGGCTAGTCATGAGGAGAATTATGTTGCCAGCTCCGATCAAGTATTGAGTTGTCTGTTTTTCGATTATCCGCCGCCAACCGACGTCATTATTACAAACCCCATTTTGCCAAATAGCCTTTAAGTTGGTTTTCGAACGCTGGTCGTATTTCCAGAGCTACTGTAGCTATCTTTGGTTCCATTTTTAACTCATTTTTTTTTTATTATTCCCGAGGGATCGGTACAATCGTGGCTCATCATTGGCAACAATCGACACGGTCTATGATGCACTTCCGTTCATGCGCTCCGTGAACACTAAGATTTAAAATGTCTAGACCTGCCGCTAAATCATGTATTCTCGTGCAGACTGTATTATAGTGACGAGGATTTCTACCGCGTCGTTGATAGACATGCTACATAATGAAGGTACGATTGTTTGTATCCACAAACAAACCATGTAGCTAACAAGCTAATGTTCTTTCCCAATTATTATTGCCTACCTCTGAACTGAAGCAGCACATTTTTTTTTACAAAAATTCAAATTGATTTTCCATTATTTAAATGTTAATCATGCCTTGGGACGATATTCAATCGTTAGTTTATTTGTATTAAAGGCTGTTTATTGGAACTTGCTACCAGTCACGTGCGTACGTTTTGCAGATCTTCATCGTTTTTGTTTTTCAGAAATGAAATAGCTACCATCAACTTGACAGCATGCGTTATTACTGGGGATCTCCCCACACTCTTCTCCTATACTCCCCTCTCTTCCTCTGTCTCCAGACGGTGTATCAAATCGCGTCTTTATCAATGGAATAAATTGACATAGCAGTTCGTCGTACATTATTTGTTCAGCATCTGATGGAAAAGTGCCGATTACTGGTTGACATAATTGCATTATTTGCGAATGTTATTTGTTACGCAAAAATAGGCTTTCATCAGCAGTAAGTTAGGCTGCCTGCGAGTTGCGGCACGGTGAAGGGGAAAGGGTAGGGTACACGCTGCAGGCCTACAACCTGCTACTATTATCCAGTCCAAGACTCGAAGTCCACCAACCTATTGCATATTAACATGTTAGGAACATCAGTACGTTAACTCTGGAGGCTGTTACCTTTCCAATGCCTCGTGTCAAAGTGTTCAGATGACTAGTCTGATGGTTTTTGGAGTCAAACCTTATGTGAAGGAAGGATATAGAGTACATAGAAAAGTAGGAGAGAGGGTGGGTATTACTGGTGGACAATGGGGAATAGGGAGCAATGCGAGGGGATAGGGGCTGGCGTGCACGGGAGTGAGACGGAGGTTGGTGAAAAGGAAGGTAAACGGGCTTCGACCAGAGAATGGACCAGTCCAGTACATTCTCCTTTTCGCCGCGAGTCGATTAATGGTATTTTTTTATCTTGGAAACATGGCAATTATGATTTCTGCACGAGATAGAACAAAATGCTTTGTCTACTTCAGAGACAGCGATATGCTACGTCCATTGAAAGTTAGTAATATCACGAAACCGCGATGAACCATTTTATTAGGCTGCGACGTATAGCGACGATAAGTTGACTGCAGCCTCTCATCTTCCCTTTCATACGATACGTAGCGCACCCTCACCTGCGTCAGTACTCGTATCCGCCCTTCTGTATGCATCCGTATTGACGTCGGTCTCGGTATACGTCTCGACTAAAACCTGCGTCTAAAATTAGGCAATCAATAAATGAAATAGTCGGTTGAAATAATAGTAATAAATCTTGATGCAAAACTTTCTGCAAATTTGAAACAAGGATTCGTCAAGAACACTGTTACAGACACAAGGTCGATGTTCTCTGAGACTTTCTACTTCGGAACTAATCTTACTATCGAAAGGCAACCTAGTTTGGGCCGGAAGGCCTGTTAATCTCTTCTTACACTTGTAAACACTTATATCAAAACTTCGATTTTTTTACGCCCAAGCGTCTGGTCAGGACTCCGCTACACACACCTTGGGTCAGGAATAAGATCAGAGATCAGTGTCAGCAGCAGCCGCTAGCAGGGCTTGGCAGCTATCACTGGTTTACTCCCTCAGCGTCGTAATTGGCGGGCCCACCGTCACCTACGTCCATCCTGTTTCTCAAGGAGACGCCAAGGGCGGTAAAGCGCATCAGGGCAGCTTCATAACTTACCCATTCACAATCATTCCCCACTGACGCATATACATTGCAAGCTCTTTCTATACTTCCACTCTGATGTCTCTTCTTTATAAAACCTGCCCCACGCCAGCCAGCCATTTAAATTTCGGTCATCCACCAGTCCTACGCTCACTCACTTTCGCCCTCATCGCTCTTTTGCCCGTCTCCAATCATCCATGGTCACCATGTGTCCAAACCACCTCGGAACACGTGGTGTACTTGTCTTTTTACGTTCTTCAACATCCCCGTTCTAATTCGAACAGACTTTGTTAATCTTATCCCTCGACGTCTCTCCGGTCATACTTTTTGACTAATTGATCTCGAACACATTCAACCTTCTACTCCATTCCGCTCTTGCCCCCGTATCTCAGTCCCGTAGAAAACAGTTTGAATCAACGGGGCTGAGTTGGTCATTTATAACTATCTTTTTTCTTCAACACCCAATATCTCACTACTAATTATGCCCCAACACTCTACATCCTTCCTTCACGTTTGATTTCTCTCTGTTTCCACTAGTTCTGTCTTCTCCACAAAAGAGCCCAGGTACTTCAATACTCAACCTCTTTCAATACCTCTATTTAAAAAACACAGATCCCGCAATAACACAGTCCGCTCCGCACCAGCACCCAACGCCTCTCTATTGCTGGGTGGCCCCTTTCCTGTGCTTCCGGCGGCGGCTTCACCGGCATTGACCCCCCGACCCGGGGAACGACCCGTGTTGCCTCAGACTCCACGCTCTCAGTCAGCTCAGTCATCACCACCTCCCGGGCCACCACAATTACCCCTAGCCATGACCGGTTACCTAAACATATTACAGATGAATACAAACGGCTTTGGTCTAAAACAAGTAGAACTAAAACACTTCTTATACAAACACCACATCCAAATCAATTTACTCCAGAAAATAAAGCGCAAACAAAAATTCAAAATACCGGTTTCCTGGTTATACTGTGGAGAATACATCCCACATGCCCGGCACGGAGAAGAAGTTAATGTATATATGCATGTGTGTGTGTGTGTACTTATGTACATATACATATGTGTGTATATGTATGTTTATGTATGTATATATTTTGTGAACCATCTTGCTTTCAGCGTGGGTGCCCGTTTCTTGTGTTGAGGTTTGGGAGGAATGTGCAGAGTCTACCGCCCTCCCTTCCCCTCCTTTTCCCCAACTGCCTGAAGGGTTTCCAGTACGCGCTTTTTGTAAGATGTTTTTTCCCTATCGTTTAAAAATGCAAGTCTTTACTGCCTAGTAGCCCCTGTAGTGGGCGAAGTTATC
>SDVV010012320.1:0-15505 GCA_016164225.1 Gammarus roeselii
GTAATGAGGAGCTAGCTGTAATGAGGAGCTAGCTGTAATGAGGAGCTAGCTGTAATGAGGAGCTAGCTGTAATGAGGAGCTAGCTGTAATGAGGAGCTAGCTGTAATGAGGAGCTAGCTGTAATGAGGAGCTAGCTGTAATGAGGAGCTAGCTGTAATGAGGAGCTAGCTGTAATAAGGAGCTAGCTGTAATGAGGAGCTAGCTGTAATGAGGAGCTAGCTGTAATGAGGAACTAGCTGTAATGAGGAGCTAGCTGTAATGAGGAGCTAGCTGTAATGAGGAGCTAGCTGAAATGAGGAGCTAGCTGTAATGAGGAGCCAGCTGTAATGGGGAGCTAGCTGTAATGAGGAGCTAGCTGTAATGAGGAGCTGGTTGTAATGAAGAGCTAGCTGTAACGAGGAGCTAGCTGTAATGAGGAGCTAGCTCTAGTGAGGAGCTAGCTGTAATGAGGAGCTAGTTGTAATGTGGAACTAGCTGTAATGAGGAGCTACCTGTAATGAGGAGCTACCTGTAATGAGGAGCTAACTGTAATGATGAGCTAGCTGCAATGAGGAGCTAGCTGTAATGAGGAGCTAGCTGTAATGAGGAGGCAGCTGTAATGAGGAGCTAGCTGTAATGAGGAGCTAGCTGTGATGAGGAGCTAGCTGTAATGATGAGCTAGCTGTAATGAGGAGCTAGCTGTAATGCGGAGCTAGCTGTAATGAGGAGCTAGCTGTAATGAGGAGCTAGCTGTAATGAGGAGCTAGCTGTAATGAGGAGCTAGCTGTAATGAGGAGGAGCTAGCTGTAATGAGGAGCCAGCTATAATGAGGACACTGCTTTTGTTTCCTGGCCAACTGGGAGGTTGGACCAAAAAACAGTACAGCGCAAAGAAGATATTAAAGGTGCACTTGACATTGAAACTTTCACCACCTCGTTTTGTTAGGCTAGTGTTAGTGTTCAACAATATGTTAGACTATTTTCAGAAAGCGCTATGTATAAATATTGATTGAAAAACATTTTCTGAATCATCGGTTTCTTGACCCGTATTACTTGTGTAAGACCATAAAGAATTTAATCAATATGCCACGCTGCTGCGTTCAAGGTCAGCAACTGAATTTGACTGCTGATTCAAGTAATTTAAACATCACGGGAATAAGCAAAGTTTTAATATTGTTAGAAGGCCAAACTATTTCCAGAAAATATAAGACTATTTTGACGCTTTAAATGAATGTAATGGTGTTAAATGGATCCTATTCCACTGATTTAAATTGTGAACACTATTTCGATGACAGGAATTCTAGTGCACCTTTAAGGCCTTTCATACATGTCGGTCTATTCAGCTGTACCTGATACTGAGGCTACGGACAAATAAACTAAGATGTGTCACGTCAATCTCGAATTGGCGTTTATTTTTCCTTCATTTCTCGAGTTTAGGACAAATAACTAAAGCAGTTCAGTAAGAGACGGTCTACAAATCCTTCCAAGTCCGCAAGTTCAAAACTGTCTTTGTGATCTGTTCCTGTTCAGAACAAAAAACATCAGATGCATTTTATTCAGTATCAGGCATCGAAGACTGATCCAATCAAATGTAAGAGGGCTCTGTGCATTGAGATTATGGCCAAGCCAACAAAAGAGTAATAACAATGAATAAAGTACGCTGTCGAGCCAATATTGTACGCTGTCGAGCCAATATTGTACGATGTCAAGTCAATATTGTACGCTGTCAAGCCAATATTGTACGCTGTTAAGCCAATATTGTACTCTGTCAAACTAATATTATACGCTGTCAAGCCAATATTGTACGTTGTCAAGACAATATTGTACGCGTACAAGTCAATATTGTAGCTGTCGAGCCAATATTGTACGTTGTCAACCAATATTGTACGCGGTGCAGCCAATATTGTAAACTGGCAAGCCAATATTGTACGCAGTCATACCATTAGTGTACGCTGTCGAGACAATATTGTAAGCTGTTAAGCCAATATTGTACAATGGCAAGCTAATATTGTACACTGTCAAGTCCGTATTGTACGCTATAAAGCCTATTTTGTACGCTGGCAAGCCAATAGTGTACGCTGTCGAGCCAATATTGTACGCTGTCGAACCAATATTGTTCGCTGTCAAGTCAATATGGTACGCTGTCGAGTCAAAATTGTACGCTGTCAAGCCAATATTAAACGGTATCAAGCCAATATTGTACTTTGTCGAGACAATTTTGTACGCTGCCAAGCCAAGTCAAGCCAATATTGTACGCTGGCAAGCAAAGACAAGCCATTATTGTACGCTTTTAAGACAATAATGTACGCAGTCAAGCCAATAATGTACTCTGTTAAGCTAATACTGTACGCTGTCAAGCCAGTATTGTAAGCTGCCCAGCCAATATTGTACGCTGTCAAGCCAATATTGTACGCTGTCAAGCCAGTATTCTAGGCAGTCATTCCAATATCGTACGTTTTCGAGCCAGTATTGTACGCTGTCAAGCAAAGTCAAGCCAATATTATACGCTGTCAAGCCAAGTCAAGCAAATATTGGACGCTGTCAAACCAATATTAAACGCTGTCAAGCCAATATTGTACGCTGTTAAGCCAATATTGTACGCTGTCAATCCAATATTGTACGCTGTCGAGCTAATATTGTACGATGTCAAGCCAATATTGTTAGCTGTCAAGCCTTTATTGTACGCTGCCAAGCCAATATTGTACACTGTCAACCTAAAATTGTACGTTGTCAAGCCAAAAATGTACGCTGTCAAGCCAATATTGTACGCTGTCAAGCCAATAATGTACGCTTTCGAGCCAATAGTGTACGCTGTCAAGCCAATAGTGTACGCTGTCGGGTCAATATTGTACGCTGTCAATGCAATATTAGAGCAATTACTCCTTATAAAGTTTCTCTGATTCCTGTTCATGCAAAGACCAAACATCGGCTGAACGATGTGAACGACTGTTGAATTATGTCCAATCAGAATACAGACAAAGTGAACCAATCCGTCTGAGATAAATTTATTTGTATATACTTAAACATTTCAATCGTGCTCAATGAATAGAATTATTAGCGCCAATTAATGCAAAGCAAACGGATAAATGTTTATTTTATTAGATCAATTCATTGGCTAAGCTAAAAAAGGATCTCAAGCTGTTCCGCTTTTGCTGCCATCCACTGGTGGCTCTTGTTTTGCATACCGACTTATTTCTTTCAACTACAAACTCAACCTGACATGTGTTCACCTCTGCCTGCCCGTTACTACCTCGTCTAAAACAAATACTTTCTACGCAGCGACTGTAAGTTTTCGTAGCTGCCTGATCTTCTTGAGAATATACCTCAGTTATGAAGGATAAAAAAGGGTTCATTATTTATGTGACATTCTTTTGATAATCCCCAAGAGCACTCAGGAACGGATCTATGCGTCACAGTTTCCTGCTTCTTCCGCAACAGAATTAAACTAAAATGATTGATTTGTTGGGGGTTGAATGCTGTAGCAACCGTCCAGCCACTCGCAGTATCTGTCTGTGATCGTCCGTTTGTGCAGAAACGATCAATGGCAGTCAGCTCTGTACATAGACTCCTATCGCTCGCACAAAGACCAGCCCTACCGCCTCTATGAATCTTACCCAAGCAAATGTTCTGCCTTGATCCTCCTGATAAAGATCAATTCTGGCATAATCGTGAAAATGTCACAAAGATCGCTAACTCAATTGTTCATTCAATTGTTCCGAGAACACTTTGTTCACATCGACAAAGTTGTACCCGTGTTTGCGGAAGCCATGAAACGACAACCAAGTTGTTTTCCAAACAGTTAGGTGGTATTCTGGACACTTTCGACAGTTAAGACTTAGTCAACTGAACGGCCGAAAAAAAACAGGAGTAGCAAAACTCTAATGCGAAGCTTCTTTTTTTCACGATAAAAAGAATTGCCTCATTTCTTGAGTAGCTTTTGCTTCACGATATCAAGAGTTGCCTCATTTGATAAACAGTTTTTTCTTTACGATAACAAGAGTTGCCTCATTTGATAAGCGGCTTTTCTTCATGATACCAAGAGTTGCCTCAGTTGATAAGCGCTTTTTTTCATGATACCAAGAGTTGCCTCATTATTGCACTTCGAGAGCTGCTTCTATCATAACGAAGTTTTGAATCCCGAGTGCATGGGCGAGAGACTGGTTCACTAAGCTCATGAAGGGAACGGGGACAAAGAGTGAGGTTAGCGTGAGCCTGCCTTGTAATATCCGCGTGCTGCTGCCTCTATTACTGCTGCTCCCGCTACTGCTGCTGCTGCCACTGTTACTGCTGCTGCCTCTATTACTGAAGCTCACGCTATTGCTGCTGCTGCCACTGTTACTGCTGCTGCCTCTATTACTGCTGCTCCCGCTACTGCTGCTGCTGCCACTGTTACTGCTGCTGCCGCTATTGCTTGTGACATGACTTGTATTATTATTCATCACACACGCATCAAACCCTGGTATCAGTTCATGGACATTATCGTGTGGAACATGTTAGGACATTATCAGCAATAAAAGAAGGGCTGTGAAGGTGATCATCTATTTGGTTTCCAAACCCTCATGTTGACTGGGATACGTAATACCGTCTATTTCATTTATTTGTTTGTAACTTGGCCGAGTAATCACCGTGAAACGTATTGTTCATTGATCCGTTGATAATCACGTCAACCTATTTTATTTTATAGCGCCGTAACATGTTTATCAAATGATCGCGTGCATTGATATCATTTATCTTTTTCGTTAAATGGTTTCGGCCGCCGTCGTTATATTGAACTCTGCAGGTATAACATCTGACTGTGGTTCTTGAATGAACAAATCCTGTAACTCAAACAATGAATGAATCTCAGTTCCCCGCCTTTGTCCAATTGTTCAACAGGAGAATGGTGCCCAATTCTCCAATCCATCGTTGGAAAACTTAATAAGAGCTGATCCGGGTGCTCACTGCGGAAGTTCTTTATCCGTTTTCAACTTCATGAAATCCTGATTAAAAGACTTGTTGCTACAGTAATTTAATGAAGCCGCAGCTTGCACGTCGCTTCAGGTCTGGCGGGAGAGGAGGCACTTTGCCCGTTGCTTCAGGTCTGGCGGGAGAGGGGGCACTTTGCACGTCGCTTCAGGTCTGGCGGGAGAGGGGGCACTTTGCACGTCGCTTCAGGTCTGGCGGGCGAGGAGGCACTTTGCACGTCGCTTCAGGTCTGGCGAAGAGGAGGCACTTTGCACGTCGCCACAGGTCTGGCGGGAGAGGAGGCACTTTGCACGTCGCCGCAGGTTTGGCGGGAGAGGAGGCACTTTGCACGTCGCCACAGGTCTGGCGGGAGAGGAGGCACTTTGCACGTCACTTCAGGTCTGGCGGGAGAGCTGGCACTTTGCTATTTGTCTAACGGGCAAACAGGCAGGTTGCCATTTGTCTGGCGAGGTGCAACATGCACTTCATAACATTTCTTACGGGAAGCAGCATGGACTTTAACACTGGTCTAACGAGTCACAGCATGCACTTCACCACATGTCTTACGTGCCTCAGCATGCCCTTCACCGCTGGTCTAACGATACACAGCATGCACTTCACCACACGTCTTACGTGCCTCAGCATGCCCTTCACCGCTGGTCTAACGAGTCACAGCAAGCACTTCGTCCGAGGTCTAACGGGACGCAGCAGGCACTTTGTCACAGGTATTACGGACCACAGCAGGCACTTCGGCAAAGGTCTAACGGGCCACAACAGGCACTTCGTCACAGGTATTACGGGTCTAGCGGGCGGCAGCAGGCACTTCACCACGGGTCTAACGGGTCTCAGCATGCACTTCGCCTTCGGTGTCATTGGTGAGGAGATCGTAGGTGGGAATAAATGGAGTTCTGATACTTATTGATTCAGTTTATTACTGCACGAGAAGCGAATCTTAGAAATCCAGAACCTGTTGTTGTTAAATTAAAAGTTACATTGTAATGGGCTTGCAGTAGGGCGCTGCAAGGCATGCTGAGGATTTTATTGTGATGGGCTTGAAGTCGGACTCTGCAAGGCACGCAAGGACTTCGTTTTGAACTGTTTTTTTTTACACTAAGCGACCCTCGTAACCCAATAAGTCAAATTGGCAGCAAAAGATTGCTGTTTGTCTTGGGCCGGTAAGCGTATCAAGTCCTTCGTGTTATGTTGGCAAGAGTAAGAAGCCCTTCATGTTGTGTCGACCAGCGTAGGAGGCCCTGTTCATGTTGTGTCGACTTGCGTAAAGAGGCCTTGTTCACGGTGTGTCGACCAGAATAAGGGGCTCAGTTCACGTTGAGTTGACTTACGTAAAGAGGCCTTGTTCATGGTGTGTCGACTTGCGTAAAAAGGCCTTGTTCATGGTGTGTCGACCAGAATAAGGGGTTCAGTTCATGTTGTGCCGACTCGCGTAAGTGGTCTTGTTCATGGTGTGTCGACTTGCGTAAAGAGGCCTTGTTCAGGGTGTGTCGACCAGAATAAGGGGTTCAGTTCATGTTGTGCCGACTCGCGTAAGTGGTCTTGTTCTAGTTATTTTGACAAGCGTAACAGGATTTGTTCATTTTGTGTCGACTTGCGTAAAGAGGCCTTGTTCATGGTGTGTCGACCAGAATAAGGGGTTCAGTTCATGTTGTGCCGACTCGCGTAAGTGGTCTTGTTCTAGTTATTTTGACAAGCGTAACAGGATTTGTTCATGTTGTGTCCACAAGCTTAGGAGGCATCGTCCAAGTTGTGTCGACAAGCGTTAGAGGCCCGACATGTTCATGTTGTGTCGATAAGTTCACGTTGCGTCGACAAGCGTATGAGGCCTTGTTCATGTTGTGTCGACAAGCTTAAGTGGACCTGTGCATGTTGTGTCGAAAAGCATGAGAGGCCCGCCCTGTTCATGTTGTGTCGACAAGCTTAAGTGGGCTGAGCATGTTGTGTCGAAAATCGTGAGAGGCCGCCCTGTTCATGTTGTGTCGACAAGCTTGAGAGGTTCTGTGTAAGTTGTGTCAAAAAGCGTCTGAGGCCCGCCCTGTTCATGTTGTGTCGACAAGCTTAAGAGGTTCTGTGCATGTTGTGTCGAAAAGCGTCAGAAGCCCGCCCTGTTCATGTTGTGTCGACAAGTTCATGTTGTTTCAACAAACGCAGGACGCCTTTTTCTTATTATGTCGACAGTAATAAGATTTGTTTAACCCAGTTGCAGCAACGAGGCTGCTGGTCATGCATTGCTCATTCTGAATATTCCCTCTCAAATTCTGAGTTACTAATCGAAGGGATTTTATGGAAAGTGGTCTACAACGTTAAAAATGTCTATGTAGTTAGACCACTTTCCCAAAAAGCCCTTCATTGTAGATGGATCCGGTCCCGACCAACGCATTCCTAGTTGCCTGCCAAGGAACAATCCAAGGATCATTGTCCAAATCTGGCCGCAGTTCAGGATCAGGAATACTGTTTGCGGTCATCATGCTATTTTTTAGGTTATTTTTTTCGGGTCGGCAGCGGTGGAGGCTGGGCAAATGAGGCGGAGACATGAACAGTTCAAGTGATTGGATAATCTGAAATAGACTCCAGCTAAAAAGACGAACATGAAGACAGGAGGTAGGCTTGACGACAGAAACATTCAGTATGTTCTGTACCCGAACAATTTAGTGTTCAATATGGATAATAAGTTTGAAACACCTGTGCAATAAACATATAATTTTGAAGATGGAATCTAACGTCCCTGCAATGAGACTGTGTATTTATGTGTGTACGGGCACTGAGCTGTTTCCTCCTGTGTGTCTGTTCATGCATACGTACACACCTACACACAATCTGCCTGCGGGGGACGCTGAAAGTCTTAACCTTAGAGGAAAATATTCCCTCTACTAATGGTTCATTTGTATCATAAGAGTTTCAGTGCGCTCTGAGTTGGATGACTTGCATAAGTTGAACATTGTTATTCCCGGTCAATATATGAATGAGTGCTACTCGTCTGGTGTGCTCTATTTTGTTTGTAAATATCCCTTTCTCATTTACACTCGTGAATTCGAGAAGTACCATCAGGTTTTGTTACTGCAAACTTCCATATCAACTTAACACTCAGCGCTATTTAGAAAGAATATTTCACTATATCGGTCGAGATCATCTTATCGAAGGCTGGGCGTTGCAATGCCAGCCTTCTCTCTCTAACTGGCTGGTCCCTCTAAGCGCTCCCAACCAGAATGCGGGAGGCAACAAAAAGGAATCACTCTTTTCAATAGACTGATTACTTAACTGTCAGCAATCTCAAACACTTATAAGCAAAATACATTGAACAACGAGCATGAATAGATATGTTCAATACCCATGAAGTCTGGACAACCGCTATAATTTGATTTGCCCTTATTTGTTTCACTTCGCTTGTAACCCACGGATAGCAGGGTCGAGTGGGCAATCTCGATTTAGTTGTTAGTGCACATCACCTGCTGGACCCTGATAACTCAATCTTTCTTTAGTGCGCCCCCTCTGAAGAACCTACAGCCATTCCCGCCCGGTAATGTGTGTGTTCGAGGGCCTCAATGGCTGGTAACGAATAACCTCGCCTCGGTGACACGCAAGAAACATATCACTCAAGCAACAAGTCTCCAAGTCATTACGTCCTTGCCTTTGGAGCCGCCACACAGGGAAGGGATTGCTAAGACCAATCACTCGTCAACGATTGAGAACTTTGGTTGGATGAATTCAGGCAAGGAACCACATTGTGCGACATCTGACTTCATGAATTAATTCACTCATAAAAGCAACCACCTCGTGCGACATCTGACATCATGTATTAATTCACTCAGGCAAGCAACCACCTCGTGCGACATCTGACGTCACGTATTAATTCACTCAGACAAGCAACCACCTCGTGCGACATCTGACATCATAAATTAATTCACTCATGCAAGCAACCACCTCGAGCGACATTTGACATGTATTAATTCACTCAGGCAAGCAACCACCTCGTGCGACATCTGACATCATGTATTAATTCACTCAGACAAGCAACCACCTCGTGCGACATCTGACATCATGTATTAATTCACTCAGACAAGCAACCACATCGTGCGACATCTGACATCATGTATTAATTCACTCAGACAAGCAACCACCTCGTGCGACATCTGTCATCATGTTGTAATTCACTCAAGCAAGCAATCACCTCGTGCGGCATCTGACATCATGTATTAATTCACTCAGGCAAGCAACCACCCCGTGCGACATCTGACATCATGTATTAATTCACTCATGCAAGCAAACACATCGAGCGACATCTGACATCATGTATTAATTCACTCAGGCAAGCAACCACCTCGTGCGACATCTGACATCATGTATTAATTCACTCAGGCAAGCAACCACCTCGTGCGACATCTGACATCATGTATTAATTCACTCAGGCAAGCAACCACCTCGAGCGACATAGATCACATACATTAATTCAGCTTGTCGTCCGTCTGTTTTTTATTATATCTTTTCTGGAGAAGAAATCGCACAGGGTAAATAACTTGTCTGAAATTTAAATCGAGTTTGTGAGCTTGGCGAACTATAAAAGAAAAATGTTTAAACGGTATAGCTGATAACTCCACTTATAGGATCGTTGAAGGCCAGGCTGGCGCTGATTTAGAGCATGAACAGGATTGATAGCATTATACCTCATCGCGACCTTGATCAAGGACTATCAAAGTCACGTACCACGAACCTTTCCACCCAAGAAAGAATGTCAGTAGCGATGAAAAGGCGCGATGAGGACTCCGCTCAAGTCTACCCGACATCGGGCAGAAGCGTGGGCTGGAGGAATGTGAAAGATTAGAATGAGATAGCACGACAAACATTCGACGGCAAAGCCCAACATTTCGTAAATCATGACTATAAGTAAATTATTGAAGAATGAACGTCAAACTGTGCTCACGCTTCGGCATATTTTTCTACCTTTTGGGGGAAGTTCAAAAGTGGAAATGCCTGAAAATAAATCATCTCGAAGGATAAATCATCAGCGTGCCATGCTGCAAGTTGTCCGACTTCTTCGTAAGCTATACGTCAACATGAAGATAAGGTTTAAAATATCGATCTTAAATTAGGCATGACAAGACGCAACCTTTCCCATTAGTTTTGTTCTAAATTGCATTTAAAACAATGGATCGAGCTCGTCAATTGATTGTGAGTGTGGCGGCACATAAAACATGTGTTACTGTTGAGAGCTCATCATAGGCCTGGCAGTAAACACAACTATATTTAGTACCCCATGACCCTCTGGTGGAACGATTGTCAAACCAGCCTTTCGGGACTTGCCGTTTAGGGCAGGAAATAAACAAGCTCGCGCTCAGTCCTTAAATAAGACAACTTGATGATTGTATGAAATAAAAAACTCAAACGTTGTAACCAGATACGTTTCGTTATGCAAAAAAACATGACTATCTATCATCGAGGATTAGGTCCGAAATGACTTCCTGTGCCTTTCAGTCTCTTAAATGGGCTCCGTCAAGCCATCTTGAGCCTGTAAAGTATCCGTCACGCAAGGGCATGTCAGCCGCGACTGATGGATGCGCACTCTGCTTGTGAAGCCACTCTTGATCTCAGGTTGTGCTTCATCGTCTTTGATATTATAGGACAGGAACAGGCTCATAACCAGGACTGCAAGGGATAACAGCCCTTATTCAATCTTGTATGATATTGTATTGTTTGATCATTTTAATGGAGGACGCAAAACGTAGCACTAAATATATGTTGCCATGGGCCATTTCTGCACATTAGTTCAGACGTTATTTTTCCATATTAAAAAACATGAATGGTAAGTTCTCACAATTTATTTTTATTTCTATAATAATAATTGGAAATAACTATCTAGACTGCATTTGGAGGAGAGATATTGCATCTGAACAATAAAAAAACACATACCGACTTTGACATCAGGTCTGCTTGTTGTTCCACAACATTTGGAATATTTCAAACATGTGTTGGTGATTAATTAATTTATGTTACTTCTCAAGCGAACACTTTATGTCCAGTACCCCATTGTGTGTTCCGGACCCCTCTCTACGGTGTTTACCAATATCATTTCACTACTTTGGGGCGAACACAATTCACAAAAAGATATGATATTGCAATAAAAAACCTCTTCTTGTCTTTAGACCTCGGTATCCGATAGAGGGGAGCGAAGATAGTACTGAGGGGCTGGCCTCTATAAAGGACTCGCCAACAGAATTTGCTTTTAATACCGGGAATTCACTTCTTTCCTTATATTATTCAGCACACTTTATTTTATTTAGGCATTGTTACATGAATTACAACAATTTTATTTGGCAATCTCCATCTAGTCTTTAAGGCCCATCATTTCCGCGTTGGAATAACACTCTTGCGTTTGTGTTTCCTCCTTTGAAGAACATCCAGGAACTACCACCCTGTAATTTCATTGTTATCTGGCTATTGTTTCAGATCAATCAATACTTTGATCCCTCTAGGAGGATGTCACTACGCTATGATGTCTTTGCAGTTAGAGGTGCTGCACAAGAAGGAGATTCATGAACACAGCAGCAACGGGTGTCATTCCTGACCGTTCCAATGAATCCCCTCATAATGTGCGACGACCCTGCGGATAATTTCTGTAACCAGTTCACTGGAGACGCATCATGATCATGTGAAATTAAATCAATTAAATACCAGTTCCGAATAAATGAATACCGGAACCATTCCAGTATATCTAGGTACGGTTTTTGGAAGGGTTCACCAACTAACAACGTCGTGGCCTTGGTCTGGTTCAGGTGTTAGAATGGTCACAACGGATCTCAAACCACTTCACCCCAACAACATCTATGACTAAGGCTATGAATATTCGAGATCACAACTTTCCCAAGCCAGTCACAAAACAGAAGAGCAACAAATGTCAGCAGCGTCGATAGATGCAAGTAAATGTGGGCCTCCTAATTCTATGTGAAATCATGCGCTAAGTAGATTCAGCCACCGGCCAAACGCGCTCATTGTTCGGAATACATCCCGCGAGCTTTACGTATTTACCCGTCACAATGATGCAATAATAATATTAGCTTATCCATCATCACTGCACATACCTCAGCTCCGAGTCGTCTTCAATCCAGGTTCCTGTCTAATTAATATTGTCGTCGGCCAGCGTCCAGGATCATAAGGTAAAGTTAATATTGATAGTTGGGGACTTCACCCTCCTGACATAGGGGAAGGGGGAGTGGTGGCAGCCTACATGATACTGGCCAAAGCAGGATAAGTTAGGTTATCAATTGTTAGGTTTGGTTGTACTGGTTCGTAGCTGAGCCTTCAAGCTGCTGGCTAAGCGCTACTGCGTAGCGCTGCTCAGCCTATCAGTCTATCCGCCCCTCCTCCTAAGCGATGGTCAATCTCCGTACGTTGTTCCCATAGATTAGAAAGAGGCATGATAGGTTATAGGTCTGGTTACATTTGTATACTTTATTTCTTTATTTCTGTAGCATTTTAGCCGAGCAGTGCCTATGCAGAGTAGTGAAAGGGCACATTTATTGAAACCTGGGCAACCAGCTTGCCAGCAGGTAACAGCGGTTGGGAAATTAGGTGGTTGCCTACAATTGTCGTTTACAATTTTAAACGACAATTGTAAGATGTTTGCCCGTCTGCCTGTCTGCCGCGATGTGTATTACTCATAGTGACTACTTCAAAATATAGTCATTGGTGAGCCAATTTTGGTGACATGTTTGGGTTCTGATCAATGCATTCAATTCAATTTTGGAAAGAAGTGTATCATGACTATTGCATTGTAAACATTTGCCTATTTCGAGGATACTGTGTCTCCGACTGCAAATTAGTTGATCCCATTGGAACACAATTTTTTCCAAATTAACTATTCATAAACACTGATGTTGTGAAATAAAAATCGTTGATTCAACGATATTATCAAAAAATACTAACTGGAAACGACCATGATGTTACAGAAAATTCAAATGATTTCAAGCAGCAAGGGCGTGCATCGTAATGCTGGGCTTCCAAGCTGCAAGAGCGTGCATCGAAGTGCTGGGCTTCCAGGCAGCATGAGCGTGCATCGGAGTGCTGGGCTTCCAAACAACAAGGGCGTGCATCGGAATGCTGGGCTTCCAGGCAGCAAGGGCATGCATCAGAGTGCTGGGCTTCCAGGCAGCAAGGACGTGCATAGGAGTGCTTTGCTTCTAAACAGCAAGGGCCTGCATCGGAGTGCTTTGCTTCTAAGCAGTACGGGCGTGCATAGGAGTGCTTTGCTTCTAAGCAGCAAGGGCGTGCATCGGAGTGCTGGGTTTCCAAACGGCAAGGGCGTGCATCGGAGTGCTGGGCTTCCATGCAGCAAGGGCGTGCATCGGAGTGCTATGCTTCTAAGCTGCAAGGGCGTGCAACAGAGTGCTGGGCTTCCAGGCTGCAAGGAAGTGCATCGGAGTGCTGGGCTTCCAGGCATCTTAGAGCGTGCATCGGAGTGCTGGGCTTCCAAACAGCAAGGGCGTGCATCAGAGTGCTGGGCTTCCAAGCAGCAAGGGCGTGCATCAGAGTGCTGGGCTTATAGGCAGCAAGGGCGTGCATCGGAGTGCTGGGCTTCCAGGCAGCAAGAGCGTGCATCGGAGTGCTGGGCTTCCAAGCAGCAAGGGCGTGCATCAGAGTGCTGGGCTTTCAAACATCAAGGGCGTGCATCAGAGTGTTGGGCTTCCAAGCAGCAAAGGCGTGCATCAGAGTGCTGGGCTTTCAAGCAGCAAGGGCGTGCATCAGAGTGTTGGGCTTCCAGGCAGCAAGGGCGTGCATCGGAGTGACGTGTTTCCAGGCAGCAAGGGCGTGGATTAGAACCCTAATGTTTGAGTTACAGTAAAACATTCGAGTTATTACTGATATAAAGTCACCGGATAAATAAATCGAAGGATAAAACGAGCCGTTTAACAAACATTGTAATCGCCTGGGGCCGGCTGCCCTACAAATACTACATGAGTAACTTGACACATCCAAGCCATGGAGATTAGACGATGATTACAATACGTGATAAACGAAAATGCATTGATTACATAAAGTTATCTGATGTTGAAAGATCATTCCCCGGACTCTGAACATTGAGGAGGGGGGGGAGGGGTTGCTTCAGGGGCTACGACCATTGATTTATACTATTTTGAGTTATCCTTAGCCAGCCATTGTCAGGGGTGTGGATGCTCACTGCAGCGTTTCAGAGGTTTAAGACGAAAAAAGTGTGTGATAGAAATAATTTTCTGCGAATTCATTTTATTGTGTTCAAAAGCCTTTACAGTTGCTGCACTTTAGTAGTAGTAGATGTAGTAGTAGTAGTGTAGTAGTAGTAGTAGTAGTAGAAGTGTAGTAGTATTAGTAGTTGTAATACTACGGTCTGAAGAGTCCTTGCTAGCATTACTTCAAAAAAGAATGTGCAGTACAACCAGGCCAGCATAGATGTGGTGCCCATCATTATTGAGCGGCAGCTGCTGAAAGCTACAACAGGTGATGTTGCCACCTTCCGGGCCTAATTTAATGTAGAACCCGCCGCATAATTCCTAATATTGAGGAATATGTTACCGCATAGAAGCTATGATTATTGAATAGGTTAACACCTAGTGCCTTTATTTAGGGACATGTTTTCGTAAAGTGCCTGAATCAGAGAGGTATGCAAATGTATGATGCCTACATTTGAACATAGTTAGAAGAAAGGATTGCTGGGCTGCCCCAACACCAAACGAAGCCAGAGAACGACTGACAGTAAACTGTAATTCTATTTACTGCTGAAATATGTCTGCTTGCTATTGGAGTACCGCCTAATTCATTTCGAATGCTAACTGTTTCAACTATCAATTAAATACTGCTGAAAATGTATGGTCAATAGTCATCTTTCCATGAACCACAACCATTGTTAAGTATCTCATTTAAATACACCACACTCGAGTTGTTACATCCAACCCTCGGTAGGTGTTCTAAGGCCCTTTACGGTGGCAAGACGGGATGACACCGGCGTAAGCCATGGCGCTGAAAAGGAAATTTGCAATGAGGCGCACGACGGGCTTCGATATTCATAGCCGCCTTTGCAATTAATGATGAAAAAATAATCGTTTATACCGATCAGGAAAATTAAATGCCAACGTGGGAAATTATCAATTTCCGGATCGGAACGCTCTTAGAGAGATTATATGAACAAAATGTGATATTTACGTCCCTGCGTGTGATTCTTAATGATGAAGTTTAACAGCATCAGGGTCCACTGGTGAACAAACATAAGAAAATAATTTCATGTGCTTCTCGTGACTGTTTCTGCCCTTTACGCGTGAGATATTGACACCACGAGCTCACATTAACATGACCCATCGCACCCCAGCCTGAGCAAGGCGAGCTACGGAAGAAAGCAATAACTTCACTAAAGGTGCTCGCAACAGCGTTAACTTCTCAGTTTTTTGGGGGTATGGCGGATTTTATTGACTCTTGTTGTTGAACTTTACCAATTGACATCACGTAAACGTCTTCATAGCATCATTTTTGTTTGGAACATATTCTGTTGACGGGCTCTTTACACGAAGCGATAATAAATTCAAATGTCCAACGACTATTATTAACAC
>SDVV010012321.1:0-15504 GCA_016164225.1 Gammarus roeselii
GGGTGACCCAGGGAAGGGCTCTCGTGGGACTCGAGGTTTCGGGAACCCGGAAGACCAGGAGGATTTGGGGGGGGGGCTCTATTAGACCCTTCTGGGGCCCTTTGGGTCGCTCTTGACACCCTTCGGGACCTTCTTGAGGAACTGTAGGGCCTTTTGAGGCTTCTCTGAATACTGGAACCTTTGCTCTCCTCCTCCATAATCTACGTTAAACCTACTTGATGTTTATGTTGATCCTACTCTGTATCTACGTTCAACCTTCTCTGTATCCAAGTTAAACCTTCTTGATATCTATGTTGAACCCTCTGTATCTGCATTAAACCTACTCTGTATCTGCTTAAACATACTCAGAACCAAAACCTACTCCGTGTCTACGCTAAACTTACTCTATATCTACGTTAAACCTACTCTGCATCTATTTTGAATCCATTCTGTATCTGCTTAAACCTAATCTGTGTATGTTAAACCTACTCTGTGTATGTTAAACCTACTTTATATCTATGTTGAACCTACTCTGTATCTGCGTTAAACCTACTCTGTATCTGCGTTAAACCTACGCGGAACCTACGTTCAAACTACTGGGAATCTACGTTAAACCTACTCGAATAGGCGTTGCACCGCCCTACGGGGGAGTCTGCATTAACTTCGCGTTGGGAATCCGGTGGAACATGAAAGCAAATAATAATAATAATAGGCGTTGAACCTACTCTGTATCTGCGTTGAACCTACTCTGTATCTGCGTTAAACCTACTAGGAACCTCCGTTCAAACTACTGGGAATTTACGTTAAACCTTCTCGAATAGGCGTTGAACCTACTCGGAATCTACGCTGCAAATACTTTGCCACTCTTCTATTGCCCTACGGGGGAGTCTACATTAACTTTGCGTTGAGACTCTACGGTGGTAAACTGAAGCAACTACTGCAACTACTACTACTACCGTACACCCACCAGCAAGAGTGCGACACTGTATACCCAACAGCAAGAGAGTGACACCGTATACTCACCGGACCAGACCAACCAACCAACCAACCAACACCCCCTCCCCAATCCACCCAGGGCCCCTGCGGGCATCTAACGATTCATAATTATATAACTAATACAAAATATATCACCACGAAAAAATGTCAAATAAATATTGGAGCCCATAAGGGAAGAAATACTAAAATAAAGTGTTAACGATCTACAAAATGAATAATCATCCATCCACCCCAAGATAAGTCTCGCAAATACTGCGGGGATGAGCCAGCCAATAAAATCCAGCGCAGCTGTAATTACGAATCAATTCGTGATTCTATTTATGCGGGACAGAAGACGGCAGTGTAAACGTTCAATCCAAGATTTGATTTGGGCCTCATTTCCACCAAAGCCTCAACGTGAGTCATAATAGGCACGTTCAATCCAAGTCGTGCTTTACCAGTCCAAGGGTGCATCTCCATGATAACGAGTTGTCAAAAAATGTTCGATATTTTTTGACAGTACACAGAAGACTTTTTCACTAGCACCCGTATCCACTCACTACCACTAGCCCCTTCGGGAGAGCCTGCCCCTTCGGGACTCGCGCTGAGGCTCCAGTGGAAAGCCTTTCGTTGTAGTGAGCATAGAGAACAACTTGACTGAAAGAGTTCAACTAGAGATTATTATTCAAATGGGTTAACATCAGGTTACGAACAAAATGGGTTAACATCAGGATACTAACAAACTTTCCTCATGAACTTGTTTTAATCCGTGCGAAAGATCGGGTCAAGGCTGTCTCTGGCAAATGCACACGATTACATTAAACACTAGCCAAAAAAGGATTAATCGTATACGCGCCTCTAAAAGATAACGTTTATTATCATTTTCATAGAAAACTACTCCAACTTGATAGCTCTCGAGAAATACTCCGTTGAAGACGAGCGTGCTGATCCTGTGCTTGTCACAACAATTAGTACACGTCAAGAAAGCTAGAACCACCCACTTCAAGGCATATCTTAAATTATGCTCGCAAACCAGCGTCACATACGTGCTGCTTCTCACTCGACCGCTCCTTCTCAGCTCGGTTTACGATCATTCAACACTAGACGAAGATCGGTTTACCAAGTAATAAAATACAAAGCTTATCACATAACTTAGCTTCCTATCAACATACAAACCGCCGCATTGAAACCACCAAACTACTTAATGTTCATCTCTTACCACTTTTTATTTATCGTTAATATTAGATTAGATTAAGTGGATCACCTCAGAAAGAAATTGTTAATAATAATAACACTAACCAACGCAATTTTAAGGGGTAGCTATTAATACAAAGTCACTCACTAACCCTATTGGTCGAGAGAAATTCAGTCATGTTTCTCTTTTTTCGAGCCGAAGAGGAGCGAGCGAGTGCTGAGGAAGCAGTGTAAAAAAGAAAGCGGGGTGATGACATCCACAATAAGAAATATGGGAAGTAGTTCAAAGGGACGTGAGATGACATATTCAGGGATATTTCAGCGGAAACCGTTGACGAACCACTCTTATTAAAGGAGGATTGTTAACACAGGTACAGATTGTATCTTCATCTTATGTAAGTAGTAGATATAAACGTGAGGAAGAGTGGAAAATTTGATTTTTTTTAATGCTACCGTTTTCAACGATGCATCAATCAGCACAAAACTTTTCCTGCATTTAGCGTAATTAGATGAATCAAAGCAAATTTTAATGTAGATAAAACCATTGACGGGAAACATGACTTATTCCTAGGATCATGAAGATAAATATACTGCACCATAACTAGAACAGTGGTCGGATATTTGCATACGTCCCGGAGGGAGCCAAGTCTCCTACTAGCGGTTGAACTTTACTAACCTGATCAGATCAAGGAGGCATCTCCGCTGGAGCTCCAACTCTAGTCCAGGGTTCCTCCATTGAATACGACCTAACCTTCTTGTAATGACTAATCCTTACAAGAGACTGTTCCGGCGCAGTCATGAAGGAATGCCACACGGGAGCAGCCAAGATGATATCCGAATAGGCTCCCATGTGGAGATAACTGAACTAGTGGAAACTGAAGTGAAGGCGCGAGTGAAGGAGGGATGTATAGTGTTGGGTGCACTGAAGAGTGTAATGAGCTATAGGACGTTGGGGATGGAAGCAAAGAGAGTGCTGTACGAAGTTGTTGTTGTCCCAACTGTGCTCTACGGAGCTGAAACTTGGGGGGGGTGAGAGTAGAGAAGAGAAGAAGGTCGAATGTTTTCGAGATGAAATGTTTGAGGAGCATGGTTAGAGTAACGCTGAGAGACCGGATCACCAACGACGTAGTTCGAATCAGAACAGGGATGGTGAAGAAGTTGGAGGACAGAGTGGATTCGCGTGTTCTGAGATGGTTCGGGCATATGGAGAGGATGGGCGAAGGGAGATTGGGGAAAAGGGTGATGAATGCGAAGGCGAGTGGTCGCAGGACTAGAGGTTGACCGACGTTTGAGTGGATGGATGGTGTGAAGCAGGCGTAAGGAAGGAGAGACATGAATGTGGAAGTAGCGAGAGAGCGTGCAATGAACAGACGTGAGTGGAGAATGGTTGATTTTGACGCTGCTCTAATGTGCTTTCCCGCCCTTGGCATCCCGTTGTCGGAATGGTCGTGGGTGGCGGGAACCCGGCCATTATGACACGACGGGGGTAAACCAGTGAAAACTGCCGGGCCCCGCTGCTGACAACGGATCATCCTCAGACTGCACTCGTGACCCGGAGTGTATTTTGATTTGATTTGTGCCTCATTTCCACCAGAGCCTCAACGTGAGTCATAATAGGCTCCCCCGTAGGGCGCGCCCGGAGTGTATATTGCGGAGTTACCGGCCGGATCCTTTAGCATAGAAGGGCTAATTTGTGTAAGTGTGAGCGTATGAGGGTGTGAGGTGCGCCTTGCCGTCGGCCACCTTCATTTCTGGGGGATGCGGCCTAGTGTCTATATCTGTGATCACAAACTTTCAATGGATCAAAATACTGCAACAAACAACGTTGATTACAGCAGAGCTGCTACTGCCGGACAAATGCCAGTAAACTTACATACCTCGTGACAGCTCGAAGCTCCTTCCAGGCATAAGGTCTTCTTTAGATCGGGAACAGTGAACTGGAATTGTGCCATCATCCTGTAGTTAGAAATCTGGCCAATGTCACAGATAAAAATAAACGTTTAGATAGTTTCAATTCAACACTATAGAAGGCAATACGCCTGTTAGTGATTTTACAGGTCGATCTCCAGAATATTTCAGTCCTTACCACCGGGGAACATTTTTGTCCAGCGTAAAAATGATAGCATATCAACTCGAATACCGCCTCTTTCCAATAGACCGTAGAGGTCTTACACAGGGCGCAATGGTGCTGCATACCATCTTTAAGGAGTACACACAATGACTGATTGAGGCCCACAATCAAACCACAAATACACTAGGGAAAACTCGAAACGATGACCTTGAGAAAGCATGGGGGATCAGCGAGAAAGCTTGATTCACTTCTAGGTGCTATTTAACTCGACACTAATTGATCTAGACAAATTGACATTCAGGTTTGATATTTTGAAGCGTCACATCACGGTTAAATCTGAACGTTATCTAGCGTGCTTTCGGCATGGAAATAAGAAGCGCTAGAAAGACCATATGTTCTAGTCGAGTCGTTGAACGGCCATGAATGCGTGAACTAAAGTTCCCGCCTCCTGGGTTCCGCTCAAAAGGCGCCCATAAACTACATACTAATATGATGAAAATAAGGGAGTTATCACGATGTAGTAAAGACAATGGTAGCCGCATTGGGCAGAGCTTTACGTAATTAAGGCGCATGACGTCAGCCCATTAGATTAGGGGACTCGTCTGCTCTGGTCAGCATATTAGATTAAGAGACTCGCTTGCTTGCATCTGAGTACAGGCGCTAACCTATGTAAGCTCTCCCGTAGAGCGTGTCATGAATTCGGTATTAGTGTTTGTACTCTCATCTCTGACGTTAGTATTAGTGGTCTTGCGCTTTCCACTGCGGCTACCTTCTCTTTTACTAGTGGGTGTTATCAGCCTCCCGCTGGGGAGGAGACGAGCGGCTTTGAGTCACAGCCTTGGCTTAGTGGTAGTAGTTTCTTCTGTTTTACATCAGAGTCCCAACGCGAAGTTAATGCAGACTCCCCCGTAGGGCAATTTAAAGAGTGGCAAAGTAGGTGCAGCGTAGATTATGAATAGGTTCAACATGATTCAGATTAGGTTCAATGTAGGCCAACAGAGTAGGCTTACCGTAGATACAGAGAAGGTTCAACGTAGATACCGAGTAGGTTCAACGTAGATACCGAGTAGGTTTAACGTAGATACAGTGTAAGTTCAACGTAGATACAGAGTAGGTTCAACGAAGATACCGAGTAGGTTCAACGTAGATACCGAGTAGGTTCAACGTAGAAACCGAGTAGGTTTAACGTAGATACAGAGGGGCCTCAAGTGGGTCCTACGGTTCCTCAAGAGGGTCCCGAAGGGTGTCAGGAGTGTCCCAAAGGGCTCCAGAAGGGTCCAAGTGGGTCCCCCCCCCAAATACTTCTGGTCTTCCGAATTCCCGGGTTCCCGAAACCCCGGGTCCCTCGAGTAACCCCCTTCCCTGGGTCACATTATCTCAACCAGCCTCGATATATATAATGAAAACCAATGCAACAGGTATCATCATGAAAAAAGGGCAGAGAAAAATAAGAGCCCAAGAAAGAAGAAATAATAAAAAACTAAAATAAAGTGTTAATGATCTATAAAATGAATAATCATCCATCCACCCCAAAGCCTTGGATTATGTGGAGCTTAATGTCCGGCCGAGCATTAACAGAATAGGGGCATTCAATGCTATCGCCCATCATTGACGCCAGCTCAAGCGGCCTTCTACGCAAACGATCACTCAGGACGGCTATATGAACACAAACACTCGACTTGCACACAGAACATTTGATGTGCTATCGGTTACAAAGATAGACCTTATTTGTAATTTCGCGTTTCATTTAAACTTCATTTAAATCAAATTGTACGTAGTTTTGTAAATTTTATAGCTGTATGTTTACAGCCAAGAATCTGCAGGAAATGCACATGTGTAGTGTAATCTATACTATAAATCATACAATCCCGGTGCAGGGATGTTGTAAACAAAACGCATAATTAAAAATAAGGTCTTCATCTTCGTAACCGATAGTACAGAAGCGAAACAAATCGTCAACGGGTATGTACAATTTCTAACAAATAATGCGATTAGCACGGATTTTGTTAAGATATCATTCGTAAACAAAGCTTCTAAATGAATAAAAGAACGACATTAAAGAATCTAATGCAAATCAAGCATCGTTAAACAAGTTTATTTCACTGCTGTTCTTGGGTCAACTTAACTAACCCTTAATTAAAAAATAAAAATCTTAATTTTTGGCGTATCCCGGATTGACAACCTAGTATTTTTATGACGTAAGTTTCAAATAAGCTCAAGAAAAAAACGCCAGCAACGATATTAGCCGAATAATATTGAAAAGTTTACTGCTATGTGAAGAAACTCAGGAACTGACGGAAACTTACGCATACGTGGTACCAGCTCAAGTTAAAAACATTGCATCGCGTTTACGATGGCTGAAAAAGAATTTCATTGGTTATTGACTGTAAACAACACCAAGCTCCGTAACGTGTTCTAGACTTATAAATAGGATTATTCAGTGACACAAACTACATAATTCAGCTGGCGCATCCATATTATTAGTCATCAAAAGTTAGTTAACATCTGAATACAGTAAGTCACATTTTGAACGTAACCGGACTGTGGAAGATGGAAAATCCTCTAGCACGACAAAATAACAAATGGTCGCTCAGCGCATCGAAACTTGCTTCATTTTTAAGATAAAGGTTATCACACGCTAAACCTCACAGCGCAAGACGTACATAGCAAAAGGGGCAACAAGTACATAGCATATTGACGAAATTGCGAGCCAACACTAAGATCTCGCACATTTGGTAAGGCTTGTGAAAATTAGATCAACCAATTCTAAGCTCTTGCTCATCTGTTAAGGCATACTGACTCTTCTCTCTCGCCTCACTCATCCACATCAATCGGTACTCAATACATCAACGCGGGCCACTTGCAAATTAGGTTACATTCCTCGCAGTAGGAAAACAGTTGGAGCTATTCAAACAGCCAGCGAGTGCCTAACATTAAGTTAGGCAGGCAGCGAGTAATAGTCAGTGAAACGGCAACAGCTGTAGCTCGTTTAACAGCCAGCGAGTCCATTTCAGTAACAAGGTAACAATTGAGGCTTGTCAGGCATTCATAGAGCCTTTTTCAGCGATAGAGCAATAGGATCAGAGGCTCGTTGAGCAGCCAATGATTCATTATCAGTGATAGGGCTATAGCTGCAGTTCGTTTAGCGACCAGCACGTCCTATTCAGTGATAGGACAGCAGCTCGAGTTTGGCAGCCAGCGAGCCATTTTCAGGGATAGGGCAACAGCTAAAGCAGTTAGGCATTCAAGAAGTTATTTTCAATGATAGCGCAACAACCGAAGCGTGTTTAGCGGCCAACGGTAGTCCTTGGAAAAGTGAAGACCATACCTGGGTACCTCAGTGTTACAGTGGCACAATGTAAGCCAGCGACGTGCGCAACGAGTTTTTCAGGCACCAGCAGCTTTCTTCAACAGACGAGACTCATGCTGACATCGTGCCGTAAAGATGGCATACAGACCTCAGTGTATAATTTCAGTACTAGTCATTGAAAGTGTTCAACCGACCGGCAAAGTCCATTATCGTCATTATCACCGCCAAGAGCCTGACTTACAACGTTAGGCAGACGTTGATAAAGTCCTTCACAGAGTTGTGCATTCACTGCGGTGATTGTGACGCATGTTAACTGTCATCAGATTATTGCATTAGGCACAAATGCGCTGCGAAGGGAAACCAAAGGCCACAGGCATATTGCACCATGTGATAGCAATAGAGAAAGTGCGCTTGTTACGCTGCTAACACCGCCTGAGAAAGCCCTCTTCGCGCAGATAACCAACTCCCCTGATGAGCTCTTATTGCCATCAATTATTCGCGTGTTCAACCTTATGAGTACAAGCCTCTCTACGTACAGCCTTACTATTATTCTTACCACGTACCAGTTCAATACTTCAATTATTAACTAATACACAGGATGAACACTACTATTTACAAGCAGCAGTCAAGGACGGACTGCCATAACACACGACCGTCACCTACACATAAAATCACTGGAGATCTTTATTCTACACCTAAGTAATGACTACTCAATAGTAAGTATCTTCCACTTTCAATTCAAATTATCAGTAACAAAGTTTTTAATAGTAGGTATTGATAATCTTGCGATATAGATTTAAATATATATATTCCGTCTTTATTTTTTAGCGGATCGTATATTTGGACTAAAGCCTAACTGACAAGGCCATCACCATCCGAAAAGATACCCGATTCACTCACGTGGAAGTAATTCGTTAGCATCAGTGAACTGTACATCGTAGCTACTTCTACTGCACAACGGGAGCCATCTGCCAACCAGTGTCAATATTGTAGCAATAGTATAAAACTCTAAGACGTCAACAGCAGACCTGAGTGACGACGACGTTTGTAGAACATAGCACAACGTGGGCAACGGCAGAGCATCGCAAAGTGCAGTTAGGGAGATAATGCTAACCGAGCATAACTCAATAATATGCTACGCTTACACTCTGCCTAACTGTGCTACTGACACTCTGCACAGCTCTGAGCCACGGACACATGCTACACAGCTCTGTGCCACGGGCACATGCTACACAGCTCTGCGCCACTTATACACGCTGAACAGCTCAGTGCCACGAACACACGCTGCACAGCTCTGCCACAGACCCACTAACTGCACCAGTTTTTCGACTCAAAACCGTCGCGGCACCAGGTCGCCACGAAGCCACAGTCGAGAGCCCCACGACGCTACCTTAATCCTTGGCCATCAAATGAGCCAAAGAAGGCTGACGCGGGAGCGAAATTTACTCCTAATTAGGTAGGTAGAGCGTCCAGATTGACTTTCATTGAGTAAACGAAGGTCAATTGTTTACAGACTAAAAACTAAAAGGCTACGAGGAAATACCTAAAGAATTATTTACAAAGCAGTCATGAGGGGGCGGGGTAGTAATCAGCCGCATAACTGTTGGGATGCAGGCATTTGAAAGGAGGAGGCAGCGGTGCCAACGAGCAGACACTTGCAGGCGGTAGCCAATGATGGAGACGGGCCGTCGGTGACAGATGCCGATAGTGGCAACCTCGTTTTGTAGGCTCACTACAAAAGCGCTTTATTAGCTCGCAACTAACTACACAGAAGACCTGTGACTCCAACTAAAAGAGTCGGGAGCAACACATGGTGGGAGAGGCGTAGCTCATATGAGATGAGGGTATTCAAAGACCAATATACCAACAGCGTCACCAGGATACCAATTAAAAAACAAGATCAATCTCCTAAATAGGAAACATTTAAAATGATCGCGGAAAAAACATCAACAGATTCCATAAATTTATCTGAAACACACCGTTTGGAGAAGGTATTTCCATGGCTCTGCAGAATATTTATTGTAACTGTTCTCAGTTAAACCGAGTTAGCTTCCCTTGCATCTTACTGCAATGGATACCAACCACATAGACTAAAGAACACATGAATGAAAGAAGATTAAGAGCGTGTGTAGCAGAGGTTCTTCAATGTGACGAAACACAACCACTGCAAGGGGAATAAAGAGGCCGTTTGCTAGTTCAGTAATGGTCAGGATAAGTAAATAGCTGTTCCGTGTATCACCCAACTAGTTGCTTATGGTCCATGATTTATTTTCAACTACTCATCTGACGATAAAGAAAAGAATATCGAAAGGTACTTAAAATCTTATTTGATCGATGAAATGCTCCGAGTTTGGCAGGTGAGAAATGAGGCAATAAGTTACATAACAATTCTAAGCTGAGCTACTGTTGTGGACTACTATGACTCGAATTAGATACCCACCTGAGAATATGAAACAAATGATTGAACCGAAGTCATACTTTGTACTGAATGTTGAAAACATTATCCGATACATAACCACTCAATGTAGAAATTCTTCTTCAAACTTCGACCTAGTTTGTCGCCTACATCAATTAGGTAGTAACCGGACAAGATTTTCTCATAAGATCAATTCGTTAGATGAGAATTGAGCGGTAGCTCGAAGATTAGAGTGACAAGGCTATCTAGTGCGCTCGAGTCTATGTCCTTCTGGGACAGGACGTCAAACCAGCAACCGGTGTCGCAACGAATCATCGACATAGTCTGTCTTTGGCTCAGTGTCTCAAAGAGACAGAGGGTTCGACAGCCCTTGGTTTGAGAGAATCTGAGACATCAATCCACATGAAAAGTAATCGTAATCACTAAGGCCAGCACACACAGTCATGTTTGCATTAGCAATGGTAATGGAACTGAACTGGCTTTCGAAGTCTAGCCCTGTACCATGTCATTATGTTTGCATTAGCAATGGTAATGGAACTGAACTGGCTTTCGAAGTCTAGCCCTGTACCATGTCATCAACGTTTTATCCATAATTTCTGATTGGAGAGGTCACCATATTGGGCTCAAAAAGTGCGAGAAAATGTGAAAGCTGGTATGAGGGTCACAGGAGAGAGCACCATGTTGAATAACCTCAGTTACTCATGAGAACACAACTTAGAGTTTAGACCAATACAAACGAGAACGATTATCGCAACAAATAAACCACGTTATCAAATATAGCTCCTGGAAACAATTGTTTTAAGTGACCTTTAGCTACAAACTGTCTGAATATGTCATTACACATTTGAGGCTCTTAAGAATCTTTCAATAGGTCTGGCTCTTCACGACGTCTTAGTAGGAGAAAATCACATTTCAAGAAGCCAAGTGTTTGGTTCCTGTGAATTGTTCGGTGAGAGCAGAAGAAGAAGATAGAATGTTTCAGAGATAAAATGATAACGAGGCATGGGTGGAGTGACGCTAAGAGACAGGATCCATAACTACGTTGCTCGAATTAGATCAGATTAGATTAGAGTGTTGAGGCTTTCTAGTGCACTGGAGTCCAAGTCCTTCTGGCACCAAACTGCTCAAATTAGAATGGGGATGATGAAAAAGCTCGAAGACAGAGTAGTTTTGCGTGTTCCGAGATGGTTTGGGCACATATTGAAGATGGATGAAGGGAGATAGGTGAAAAGGGTGATGAAGTCGTAGGTGAGTGGACGTGGGCTCAGCGGTAGACCGAAATTTGTGTTGATGGATGGTGTGAAGCAAGCGCTATGAAGGAGAGATGTATGTGTGGAGAAAGCGAGAGCATACAATGGATAGGCTTGAGTGGATAATGATTGTGAATGGATTATTTTTATGCGGTTCTGAAGTGCGTCCCTGGCAACTCGTTGAGAAATTGGATGGTCGAGTGGAGGGGACCGGTCACTACAACGCAGCAGGGGTAAACTAGTCACACTGTCGGGCCCTGCTGCTGACACTGACCTTGGACCGCACTCATAACCCAGAGTATGTGTTTCGGGGTCTATCGGTCGAAACCTTTAGCGCGTAAGAGCGAAGTTGTGCGAGTGTCGGGATACGAGAGCAATGCGAGGTGCGTCTTGCCGTCGGTCACCCACTTCCTGGGGGATCCGTCCGATTGTCTGGATCCGTCATTGTTCGCTTGCGTCATCCCCGAATACTAACAGCTAAATCACTGCTTTACGTTCAAGGCAATCGAACATTTAAGTTCAGCCTGGTACTGCATTTTTTAGTAACCCGATATCTGGACAGCTGTGACACTAAATTAAAAAAATGGAGTAACGAGGATTTCCAGCGCGCTGGAGTCAGCGTCCTTTAGTGCCGAACGTCAAACCAGTAACCAGTGGTTCAATATTTTTGATTAGCTTACAGTCATCTTCACTACTGCGTATAGTCAATGTCCTTTACGTGGCGAAAGTCAAAGGTATGCCCGAGGGCCTCAGGAGGTATAGGGACTCGTAAGGTGTTGCAGCCATATGGTCCGAACACTGAGGGCATAAGGGGGGCCGGAGGGCAATGTGCCAAAACATCTGCTGACGGGGAAATGGAGAAGAGACGGGAAAAGATGATCCTATGTATGAGAATAGCAAGAATGTTAAGAAGAATAAGGTTGCATGAAAGGGCGCAATTCGCCTGTTAACAGCTAGTCAAAGGGAGAAAAGTTAGGACCGGTGTGCGAGTGTGTTTGCGTGTGTAACGACTTTTGATAGTTGGCTTGAGGGAGTTCGAGATAGATTAAAGAAAATTTGAACTAAACTAAGATGCAGATGAGGCAGTTAAATAAAAATCACATTCAGGATGGGAGAGGAACGGATAGATAGTGAAGAGTCTGAAATAATTCAGGGTGTTCACCCCGCCGTTTGGGCCAAGACTGGCTGTAACACTAGAGTTATGTCTCTTGTACACCAGAGATGCCGTATTAGATAAAGCAGAGCTTTTCTGACACAAAGTCAGGAACGTGTGAAGCACTTTCCTCCATCATTCAACCGGTTGCGACTCTCTCCTCAGCTCGTGCTGGTAGCCTCTTTGACCCGCCGCGCTTATATGTTTGTCTTTGACCATTCAACAGGCCGGTCAAAATGTCTCACTAGGTGTCAGGAGGCTCGAATACACATTCTTCAGCTTCCAATCAAAGTTAGTCTGTGGATGTCGACACGCTGCTCACTCGGCTGGAAGCTCATTAATATCTGTTTCTCTCACTCACACCGTGAATAAATAAAAAATCTTGCATGAATTAGCACTCTGCAACTGTGGAGTCTGCTGTAATAGTCAGCCTGTCTGTGGATAAAGCAGCACAGAAAGTAATGGAGAGTAGGTGAAGGACGCGAGATTTTTCAAGATAGAAAATATAACATTCAAAGCATCGGAGTAAGAAAATAACCATATGGCTTAAAAGTATATAAAATGAATCGCATTAAAACAAATTTAGCAAATACAGTATGTAGTTTAACAAGCTAAATGGGCGATTAATTGTTTTGTTTGTCTGTAGGCTAGTGCGTCTTGGTTGACTTCTTGAAAAGAATTGTCAAGTTACATGCGCAACCCGAGTATTTAGGCTTAGCCTATTTGAACGGCAACCAAAACATGAAAGGCATAGCATCAAAGTAACAATGATATTTTTCTTTAGAAAGTACTTAAAAACCGTCGAAATTGCAATTGAATCTGGATAAAGTTTGCTTTTATTAATTGGCACTATAAACACCATCAATCGAAAGACGCAGGCAAGCGATCGGCCAAGTTGAGCATTACGCATGCTAAGACTGAAAAGAAGCCCATTGAAAGAGCAAATAAATACCTGAAATCGTTCCTCCAAGTGCTCAAAGGTCCCAAGAACTGACAAATAGAGTCTGTACCGACACTGAAAAATGTTGAGTGTGAACCAATGCCCATCGCATGCTGTGCCGGCTTTAGCCTACCACACAATCTTGAGCCGATGATGACCGCCAATTACGACCAGATCGCATATCTGCAGCGTTAACCCTACCGCCGGAGGGCCTGCTATCACTGTCGTAACACACCGCTGATGCCACCTGAATCCGTTAGTGCAACTGCCGTCAAGCCCTGAGCTTAATCAGTGTCACTAGCATTAAACACTGAATATCAGTGTATGTTCAACTTTCTAACAAAGAAAAGGGTTAGTGACTGTAGGTTCCCGCCATCGCCTTCCGCCAGCCATGAGCGACCACTGACATACAGCATGAACCATCAGTATCGACTGATGTCCACCTGTCATCAGTGACCGCTTATGTCCAAGGACGACATGAGCGAGTGCGGCAGTTGGCCATTGCTGGCTAGCGGCGAGTCCTCCTCGTCCTCACCGTCAGATCCCGCGGCGGCCGACGATGTTGCCTCCGCCTTACGCCGTCGGGGGGGGGGGGGGGGCGATTAGCCAAGTTCGGTGGGAGGTTGTGGGAGACATTAGCAAAGTTCAGCCACCCCTGGACCCTACCCCCTTCGATTATGCTCACACTTTGTACATCTATAAGGAAATCCACATGGAAACTATCATCAAAATATTAGGTCTCTGTGACGTTTAATTCCGCAGATACTAGGTTGCAACATTGTGACCTTGAACCTTTTTTCGCGCAAATTGACGAAGTTCAAATAAATGTACATCGAGGAATGTTATTCCAAAGCCTTTTAGTACATCTTTCTTTATACAGATACAGACACTAGGCCGCATCCCCCAGAAAGGGGGGTGGCCGACGGCAAGGCGCACCTCACACCCTCATACGCTCACACTCACGCAACTTAGCCCTTTTTGTGCTAAAAGGTCCGGCCGGTAGCCCCTCAACTTACACTCTGGGTTCCTAATGCACCGAGGAACCGTCGTCAGCAGCAGGGCCACCAGACAGTTTTCACTGGTTTACCCCCGCCGCGTCATAATGGCCGGGCCCCCCACCCACGACCATCCCGACAGCGGGATGCCAAGGGCGGGAAAGCACATCAGAGCAGCGTCAAAATCAACCATTCTCCACTCACGCCTGTTCACTGCACGCTCTCTCGCCACCTCCGCATTCATGTCTCGCCTTCTCAACGCCTGCTTCAGACCATCCATCCACCCAAACTTCGGTCTGCCTCTAGGCCTGCGACCACTCGCCTCCGCATTCATCGCCCTTTTCACCTATCTCCCTTCATCCATCCTCTCCATGTGCCCGAACCATCTCGGTACACGCGAATCCACTCTGTTCTCAAACTTTTTCACCATCCCTGTTCTGATTCGAACCACGTCGTTGGTGATCCGGTCTCTCAGCGTTACTCCAGCCATGCTCCCCAAACACTTCATCTCGAACACATTCAACTTTCTTCTCTCCTCTGCTTTCACCCCCCAAGCCTCAGCTCCGTAGAGTACATTTGGGACAACAACATTCTCATACAGCCCTCTCTTTGCTTCCATCCCCAACGTCCTACAGCTCATTACACTCTTCAGTGCACCCAACACTTTACATCCCTCCTTCACTTCAGTTTCCACTAGTTCAGTTTTCTCCACATGGGAGCCCAGATACTTAAAACACTGAACTTCCTCCAAGAGCTCTCCATTCAGGGTGACCTAACTAATTTTGCTCGCATCGAGTCCTCGAGCATCTCATTACTTTACTCTTACCCACGTTCACTCGAAGCTTCCTCCTCTCACACACTCTATCAAACTGAGACACTAGCCTACATAGCTTCTCCTCCGAATCCGCAACCAGGGCCGTATCATCAGCAAATAGAAACTGGCTCAACTGCCAACTCCGTCCATTCGCTGCCAACAGTTCCAAGCCACGACCCAGCACACTCGCGTTCACCTCCCTGACCACTCCATCCATATAGAGGTTGAACAGCCAGGGAGACATCACGCAGCCTTGTCTCAGGCCCACTTTCACTGTGAACCAATCACTCACCTCGCTCCCCACTCTGACACATGCTCGGCTGTCAGCATAGAAACTCTGCACTGCTTTCAACAGATGTCCGCCCACTCCATACAAACACAACACCCTCCACAGCGCTTCCCTGTAA
>SDVV010012322.1:0-15504 GCA_016164225.1 Gammarus roeselii
TTCAGATAACAGCGACTTTAGACCATAACTGACACCTAAAAGCACACATGTGCTTTTCCCTACAAGCACACAACAGCTATTCATGGCTATAATACATACTTCAAACCATACAAGTGCGGCGGGTGCATTTAACACTACTTATAACGGGAACATGATAAGTGTTTGGATAACAGCGATTTTTGGCTAAAACCGGCGCTAAAAAGCACACGAGTTCAACGGGGGCTAGAAAGACTACTAACAATGGTAACATGAAAAAAGTTAAGATAATAGCGACATATGACCATGACTGACATTCGAAACCACACAAGTGCGGTGGGTGCTATGAACACTGCTATTAATGGGAACATGATAAGTGTTCAGAAGACAGCGACATATGGCTAAAACTGACTCTTAAAGCAAATCAAGTGCGTCGGGTACAAGAAGGACTACTAGCAATGGTAGCAGGAAAAGTGGCAAGATAACAGCTACTTTTAGCCATAACTGACACCTAAAGGCACACATGTGCGGTGGGTGCTGGGAAAACTAATAACAATGGGAACATGAAAAGTTTGCAAATGAAAGCCACTTTTGGAACTAACAGACTCTTAACACCACAGGAGTACGGTGAGGGCTCTAAGCACTACTAACAACGGTAACTTGAGAAGTGTTCAGATAACAGCGATATTCGGCTATAAATGACTGTCAAATAAACACACAACCACAGGAGTGCAGTTAGGGCCCTAAACACTACTATCAACGGTAACATCAAAAGTATTCAGAAAAACGCGACTTTTGGTCATAACTAACACTCAAAGGCACACAAGTGCGGCGGGTGCTGGAAAGACAACTTACAATTGGCACATGAAAAGTGTGCAGATAAGAGCTATTTTTTGACCATAACTGACACATAAACACTATAAACAACGGTAACAGGAAAAATGTTTAGATAACAGTGATTTGAGTCATAACTGACACTTAATAGCACAAGGACTGCGGGCGCAGGAAAGACTATTTACAATGGAAACACGAAAGGGTACAGATAACAGCGACTTTTGGCCAAAACGGAGACTTAAAGCAACACAAGTGCGACGGGTGCTACGAAGACTACTAACAATGGTAACATAGAAGGTGTTATGGTAACAGCGACTTTAAGCCAAAACTGACGCCTAGAAGCAAACTGATGCGGTGGATACTGGAGAGACTACTTGCATCGGTAACATGAAAAGTGAGCAGATGCTACTTTTGGCCTTAACGGACACTCAAAACCATACAAATGCGGCAGGTGCTTTTAACACCCCTAACAATTGTAACATGAAAAGTGTTCAGATAACAGCGACTTTTAGCCAAAACAGACCCTCAAATCAACACAAGTGCGACGGGCGCTAGAAAGATTACTAACAATGGTAACATGAAATGTGTTAAGATAATTGCGACTTTTTGCTATAACTGACACTTAAAGGCATACAACCGCAGATGCTGGAACGACTACTAAATATAGGAAAATTAGAAGTTTACAGATAACAGCTACTTTTGTCTATAACTTACACTTCAAATCTCAGGGGTACGATGAATGCTATAAACACTACTAACAATGGGAAGATGGAGAGTGTTCAGGTAACGACGACTTCTGTCATAAACTTACACTGTAATCAATGCAACAGCACTGTGTGCTAACAAGGCCAGCAACAACGGTCGTTGCCTGAACACTCTCCATGACAGTCAGACGCATATTGTTAATCAAATCAAATAAATATACTCCCTTAATATTTTTGTTTTGGAATGAGTCGTGTTCAGTTGATTAAAATGATATTGTTTGAGTGAGTGCTTTTGATCCAGACGACCTATCCAAATACAATTTCATACATATGGTCCCGTCCAATGTTTTTTAAGCTTATAAACAATGATGCTTTTGCCACTTCTAGTAATATTGAACAAAAATATATTCGCGATGACTGACTGGGATCAGTAGATAGTAACAAGATAAGTCGCCGTTAGCTAGAATGTGAAAATTGCTGTTCATCTGAAAAGGGTTCAGTTTCATTTATGTCTGAAGAGATCACTAGTGCAAGCTCGGTATTTGTGGTGAATTCAGTACTAATTCTTTTTACTTTATATAGAGTTTATTCCTAGATGGATAACTTTCGTCATTTATAAAAGGATTCTACAACCCAGTTTACATATGGGGAATTGTCATTTATTTTGTTGTGTATCCTTCAACATGACCTTCTTGCATCTTTTGAAAGAAGACCATATTGTAGGACAATTTTCTTCTTTCTCGTTATTAATGTGTGAGTAACAACAAGGCAAGCAGAATGATGGAAATTCTCATGTCAGTGGCATTTGAACACCAACACAACCTAATTAACATACATCCAATTCAAATTCTTACTCCAGCAAACATAATTTGGGATTTGTGCGCGCTATACCTTTCCACTCTTTCTTTTACCTGTGGCTTGATATTTTAGCAATCTAGAATACTTTCTACTCCCTGCCAAGGGGCCCTCACTCCGCAACACTTATCATACCTCGTCCTGCTTATTTCTTCATATTGTACCTCAACACAGGGCGTTGCGTCTGATTTACCCTAACACAGGGCGCTGCGTCTGATTTACCCTAACACAGTGTGCTGCGTCTGATTTCCGAGCAGCGCGGTTTGTTATCGGAGGGCATTCATTATTCACACCATTCAGACGGGCTGGCCGGGTCGAGGCAATAGCTCAGCGCGAACCTGGTGGGGGGAGCCTTGAGTGGTGGATGGGGCCTCTGTTGCACCAGCTGTACGTTTGCTGAGAGCCACTGTTACAACTGCTGCCCACTGACCGACAGCCCTTGTAACACTTTGTACACGCTGCAAGCTTAATGGGAGCCTACGATAGACCAGCTCTGCTCACTTGCTGATAGCTTCTGTTGGGCCAGCTGCACACTTGTTAGCGATAGCTTCTGTTGCGCCAGCTGCACACTTGTTAGCTGATAACTTCTGTTGGGCCAACTGCACACTTGTTAGCTGATAGCTTCTGTTAGGCCTGCTGCACACTTGTTAGATGATAGCTTCTGTTGGGCCAGCTGCACACTTGTTAGCTGATAGCGTCTGTTGGGCCAGCTGCACACTTGTTAGCTGATAGCGTCTGTTGAGCCAGCTGCACACTTGTTAGCTGACAGCGTCTGTTGTGCCAGCTGCACACTTGTTAGCTGATAGCTTCTGTTGGGCCAGCTGCACACTTGTTAGCTGATAGCGTCTGTTGGGCCAGCTGCACACTTGTTAGCTGATAGCGTCTGTTGAGCCAGCTGCACACTTGTTAGCTGACAGCGTCTGTTGTGCCAGCTGCACACTTGTTAGCTGATAGCGTCTGTTACACCAGTTGCGATTAGAATGCAGTTGGGATCTTGTTTTCCGATGTTGCAGATTTATATAATTGCATTGAAAGATGGCTAGTGGCTGAAGCAATGCTATTTGCATAAATAGTATCATGCAGAGTGTTTTTCCCGATTTTAATGTCTTTTTTTAAACTTATGAATTAATCATTACGATATTTTTCTCTTTGAGGGTCCGCCAATTTGATTACTGTATCCATGAAGCTTTGCTTGTCAATGACATCTAGTTGCGCCTCTGCTGAATTGCTCACCCTAGTCACGAGCCTCTGATTACACTAGTCACGAGACTATTGCACTAGTCACGAGGCTTTTTACACTAGTCACGAGGCTTTGCTCACACTAGTCACGAGGCTTTGCTCACACTAGTCAGGAGGCTTTGCGTACACCAGTCACGAGACTTTGCGTACACTAGTCACGAAACTTTGGTTACACTAGTCACAAGACTTTGCTACACTAGTCACGACGCCTTGCTTACGCTAGTCGCTAGGCTTTGCTCACACTAGTCACGAGGCTTAGCTTACACTAGTCACGGGGCTTTACTACACTAGTCACGAGGCTTAGCTTACACTAGTCACGAGGCTTAGCTTACACTGGTCACGAGGCTTAGCTTACACTAGTCACGAGGCTTAACTTACACTAGTCACGAGGCTTAGCTTACACTAGTCACGAGGTGTTGCTTACACTAGTCACGAGGCTTAGCTTACAGTATTCACGAGGCTTAGCTTACACTAGTCACGAGGCTTAGCTTACACTAGTCACGAGGCTTAGATTACACTAGTCACGAGGCTTTATTTATTTTACGATTGCTTACCTATGGATTATAAAGATGTATGTTATTAGGTCTTGTCAACGGTATATATGATTGTATTGGATTATTTCACAGGGTATGATATATATTACTATGTTTGTTATTGAATGACTCATTTGAATTGAAATTTTTTACTGCTCAAACCTGATTTTAGGATATTCGATGTAGTTATGCAAGAAATATGACTATATATTAGGAGAGCTAAACTTGTTGTGCTTTATTCGACTCATTTCGGAGGTTGTTTGGTGAAGTTATTAGCGGTGAGATGCGTGAAGCCAGCTTAATATCGAATGTACGCTATGAACATTTACTTGTTATAACATGTTCATGTTGACGTGCTTTCATAATTTTTCGCGCGGAAGTGTTTTCGGGTGATAGTATTTTCTGTGGGTGATCGATACGACCGCAATTCTAATTATCTTCGTGAGACGATAACCGCATTTTTTCTGTGTCAACATCGGGGTTCACCTTTGAACTGGAGACTCATGTCAAGCTCATTATTGGTTATATCCAGGATGTGACTTTGCTTGATGTTGTTCAGAGACGATGGTGAAACAGATGCAAGGTGTGTCCGATGTATTGTACGTGACTGGGTGTTTCCTTTGAAATTTGTTATTTATCAGTGGTAGATCGCTGAGAAGTCACCTAGTAAAGCATTGTAGACTTCATTGTTATGACACATTAGGCTTTGATTTTTGTTCTGCTAGAGGCAAAGCATCAGTTAGGTCTGGAAATTTGTTATAAATTTGAATGGTATCGTAGTAAAATTAGCGTTATTCTCATGAGCTCAGAGTTGAATGTCAGATATTTTGTAGGAATGTATGTTTAAGAGATGCAAGTCCATGAAAATACAAACTCCGCTTTTTCGAGGAACGATAGGCTGCTTCTAACTTCGACAAATGTAGACTCGATTTTAATATCACTCATTGAACTGGTTCTACCAATTACCGTACCATTTTTGATGACACAATCATTGCCTTATAAGCTTATACTCTACCTTGTCTCCTATAACGGAAGTATATTCATCCGACTTGTGTACTCCAGCATTGGATTATTCTGATTCATTGATACTTAGCTGTAACTGGTTATTATGTCTCCACACCAATCAACAATTGCCCCTGCCAATTACCCTTGCTGTTAACTAACGTCTCATCTATTTCTATGTCTCAATCCTTTTAAAGTGTGCTCTGTCTGTCGTTGAATAATATGTAGCCGCTCTCTCACAGAAGTAATTTCGATACAAATATAAATAAATGATTGAATTATACCAATCACCGTACCATTTTTAAGTTGCAATCGCCATCATAAAAGGTAACATTGTTCTCTATTTTTCTCTTGGAGAACTCCATCCATCTAAGTTTTGTACTCCCCCACTGAATTATACTGATTGTCGTCCGTATATGTATGTAGATATGTACGCGTATATGTGTGTATTTGTTTGTGTACATGTATATGTGTTTGTATATATATGTACATGCATGTATATGAATATTAGTGTGAATATATAGGTGTTGGTATTTATTTAATGGTATATTGTGTATTCCATTCGATTCCATGACGGACAAACCAGCCGCCAACTAGAGATGAGCAGCGATGTATTCATTAATTTTGGATTTATCAATCCCATGCCCATGAGTTTCTCACTCAAAAATATAGCACATATTGTGAAAACTGCTTTGCAACACGAGGTAGCTACAAATCGGCCGCCGACAGGAGATGTGCTGTCACAAATTCATTTTTATTTCTCAGCTTCGCTAATTCAAATACGGCATTTTAAAAAATAAGTTTGATGTGTTAGACCTAATTATTGAAAACCCATTGCTAGACGATGGAAATAAAAAAGATTTAATAATAATAATAGTAATGATGCATTTTTATGGAATTTTTCGTTATTGATCCCTTGCAAATGTATACTTTAACGTTTAGAAGACGATTTTTCTGGATAGAGGGGTCCTAAAGCATTATGGTTTGGCTACCCTTCACCTAATGAGATATATTTATCTACGATAGCTTAGGGTGCTGTGTACAACTTCAATTAGCTTAATATCTATCATATTTTCAACGTGAGGCAAGAGGCGTTTTTTGTACATTTTCAATGCTAGTTCAATCGAGTTAAATTTAGGATATTGCAAACAAAGATTTATTAGATATATTATTTGATCTGATAATAGATTTTGACACATTTATATATACGTATATATACATGGGATATCATTTTACGAGAACATATATTTTTCGCACCAAAAATTCGACGTGAGCATCTTGGCGAAACATAAATAATGACTTCGACCTCCCTTCCCTCTCATGTGTTATCTTGATCCTTGGTACCTGTGCCACTCTGTGGATTCTTTATCAATGATGTATATTTATTCCTCACCTAAAGCTGTCGACTCGTCACATCGGTGAAGGTTTCATCGTCTGAGTACGGTTTTCTCTGTGATCAATTGGTGTTCTAGACTAACGCCCTTAGTACACATTTAGAGAAACGACGACCTTTGGGAGAAGTGCATGCAATACTTGCAATCCTATCCTTGAAACCAAAATTTGTTGTTAGGAGTCAGCGAACTTTTTATGAACGCTAATTTTTAATCTCTGTTACATGTTTATGACATCGAATCGTTTCAGATTTTCTTCTTGCTATTATCCACATTTCCATTCATTATATTCCCGCAGATATCCGAAATATACCCAATTCTCCTTGCACTCAAACCTTTGAGACAGGATTCTCTCTTCTCATGCTTCATTACCAACATATTTGAAACCAAAGCCAGATATAAATTTGATTTTATTATGCAGTTTTACACTTCTTTTACCTGACACCCTTTCACTACCCCATTTGATAATTCGGTTTCCTTCAACTTTAGCAGTTTTTTTCTTCACACATTTCAATATCACTGCCACTGATATCCATTTCACTGAAAGTATCCCACGTTTCCCCCTTATTTTCATTATTTTTCAATTTCGGCTAAGGTTTGGTATACTCCTCCCATATCACCTTATCTTTACACGTTCCACGTTTGGATGATACCGGCATCGCACTTTCTTTACTGCTCGCACCCTGTTGAGGTTTGTCTATAACCTTAGGTTGGAAACCCAAGTACGGTTTATTATGTTCTATCAATACGCCCATTGCATCCTAAGAGCTTATTTTTCCTCGTTCATTTTCAAGATTATCATATTCATGATATGGCTTTCCTTTGAGATGGCGCCAAAACCCGAATGTGGAGCTTGATTTGTTTAGTTTTATCTCCGCATTGCAAATAACACATAACCCCGTCTTCTCCTTTCTGTTAAAATACTTCCAAATCGAACTGGGCGGCATCCTTCTTCCCCGAAAGCGGATTGCTATCTGAAGGAGTACAGATATGAGTACAATTTATACATACAGGACCGTTAGCGTCACTGCGTTGGCACATGTATAGGGTACCATGTAGCTATTTTCACACATTTTTTTTGTGCAAAAGGGTTACCATACACTGCCGGATGCAATAATTCCTACGCAACCTAACCTAATCTAACCCACAGAACAACATCCCTCGCTTTCGATCAATATCTCTACTTGTCTCTACATTTTGATCTATCCTTTGCAGTTTGATACACACATGCAATTCTGATCTAGTAAATTATCAAAAAAAATAACCTTACCTAACTTATGTACGGTATTTTGTCATTGTTTCATACAATGCATAACAAATATCTCCACTTGTCCCTACATTTTGATATATCCTTTGCAACTTTGATAACTTACACCTGATTATTTATATTTCACGGCCAATCTCGACTCGTATATGTTACCAGAGATGTCAGATTTTCAATCTTAGATGGATTGAATCTTACAAGTAATTCATATTTGTTTCCATCATATAAACGGGCTCTTCATCTCATACTAGGTCTAACACATTTTTCTTCTATATCTCCTGTCACTTCATCCTTTGACGAGTTGCACAATAGATCTGCCTTTTTTCTTTCCAATATTTTTTTCAAACTCTTCACGATGACAGGGTTTCCAATGTCTCCACACGTTACTCGTAGATTTATGTTTATTCAATTTTATTTCTTTCCGGCAATGTTTACAGACCCCCATCACCCCATTTCTCTCGAACAATCGAGGACTCAAGCTATAACCCATCCTTCCACAACAGAATCCCAATATTGACTGAATATTTTTCTCATCGGACTCTGATTTATATCTCACCATTCTGCCACACATATACAGCATTTACCCCGAGATAGGTTTATGGGTAGCGTTGCAATCCTTGAAATATATTCTCTTATCGAATTCAACAATTTCATTGTTTCCTTCGACCAACGCAATATATGCAATTTCATCGCTTAACCTTTGAGTTGTAGAATATTATAAAAAATTGATTTGGTATTTACATACTTTTATCAGTATCATTTACATATCTTGCTGACATCATCAATGACTTCTAACTCGTTTTTTCGATTACAGCATGGCTCGTACCGCCACCCATACCCATCAGCACGATGTTTAAGTTTTCTTTCAAAATCTATCATATAATCCACCAAATCTTTGTTGCGAACACCGAAGGCTGTTCCATGCCCTTGAGTCCACAAAGGTAATTCTTCTCCTTTTGAACTTTAATTATTCGAATCTTCTCAAATTCAATGTCATTCTGTTTTTCATAAATGAGGAATTCTTTCATACGTTCCAGGTTTTCTTTGGTTCTTAGGAAGAAACCGTTGTCCACCACTTCAGCTTTATTACAATCATGATGATTTTCCACTCGGATCATATCAATTTCGAGAGTTGCTTTCTTATTACCCTTGAAGTTTGTTACAAACTACTGAAACCTGTCGATGTCAGTTACCCAGAGCCGACTTCCTGTTTCCTTCATCCATATTTGAATGTTATCTCCCACTCTTTTGATTCTTGTTTTACCCATTCTGAAATATCTGATATTTTCAACATTAGTCAATATTTGTTCGATCCGACTCATATCATCTTCGGAGATTTCTTCTTCCAAAACACGTATTCTAATTTTTGTCATTTGAACATTCATTGTTATCTATTTGAGGATGATCCATCCGTCTCCGCTTGTCCTCCACGTGGCACTGACTCCAATCACGTCATACAACTTGCTATTATAATGCGTTCGCAAATCTTTGAGCCCATCATCACTCGCTTCGGCGATCAATTACGTATGTATGTACGTCTATTGACCTGTATACGTATGACCATGTCAAAAACCTAACCTTACCTAACTTATGTACGGTATTTTTGTCATTGATATATACAATCCATAACAAATTAACTCCACTTGACTCTACATTTCAATCTATCCTTTGTAGTTTTGATACACACTTTCAATTTTGATCTACCAAATTTTTCACGACAATTCGATGTTGCTTAGGGTTTGATATGGTTTATTTCTGCATTATTAGTATTAATAATAGATATTGCTGACATCATCAATGACTTTATCTCGTTTTTTCGATTACAGCATGGCTCGTACAGTCCCCTAATCTTGCTGGATGTATCAATGTTTCTGCTTTTTTTTTTGTATCAACATGGTGCGTTCATACAACCGTACTCATCATCACTTTGTAGCAGTCTCCTCTCAAATTTCTTCATATACTCCAACATATCTTTGATACGAATTCGGAAACCAATTCCATCCCCATGTCTCCATAAATGTAGATCCCCGCATTTCCATGAATGTTCTTTGCGAACTTTAATTATTCGAATCTTATCCAACTCAATATACCTCCAATCATTATCCGCAAGAAACTCCATCATACGCTTCAGATTTTCTTCAATCCCTAGATCAAATTTATTTTCCACTAACCCAACTTTCTTACATGTATGGAAATTTCCTGCTTGGGACATATAAATTTCATGATATACCTTCTTATTTGCTTTGAACTCTGTTACACATGACTAAAATGTTTCGAAATCAGTCACCCAAATCCTGTTTTCTTCATTGTCCTTCCATTTATGGATGATAGTTCCCGCTCTTGCGATTCTTGTTCTCCGCATTTGTAGATAATTGATATCTTCATCACTTGTCAATGTATCCTCGAACCAAGCTAAATCATCTTCGGAGATTTTTTCATCCAACACTTGTAAACAAATTTTTGAGATGTGAAAATCCATTTTTATCTATTTGAGGATGATCCGTCCGTCTCCGCTTGTCCTCCACGTACGAGCCATGCTGTAATCGAAAAAAACGAGTTAGAAGTCATTGATGATGTCAGCAAGATCTGTAAATAATACTAATAAAACTATGTAAATCCCAAATCAATTGTTTATAATATCCTACAACTCAAAGGTTAAGCGATGAAATTGCATACATTGCGTTGGTCGCAGGAAACAAAGAAATTGTTGAATTCGATAAGAGAATATATTTCAAGGGTTGCAACGCTACCCATAAACCGATCTCGGGGTAAATGCTGTATATGCGTGACAGAATGGTGAGATATAAATCAGAGTCCGATGAGAAAAATATTCAGTCAATATTGGGATTCTGTTGTGGAAGGATGGGATATAGCTTGAGTCCTCGATTGTTCGAAAGAAATGGGGTGATGGGAGTCTGTAAACTTTGCCAGAAAGAAAGAAAATTAAATAAACATAAATCTACAAGTATTGGAAAGCAAAAAGGCAGATCTATTGTGCATCTCGTCAAAAGATGAAGACTTGACAGGAGATATAGAAGAAAAATGTGTTAGACCTAGTTTGAGATAAAGAGCCCGTTTGTATGATGGAAACAAATATGAAATACTTGTAAGATTCAATCCTTCTAAGATTGAAAACCTGACCTCTCTGGTAACATATAGGAGTCGAGATTGACCGTGAAATAGAAATAATTAAGTATAAGTTATCAAAGTAGCAAAGGATTTATCAAAATGTAGAGACAAGTGGAGATATTTGTTATGCATTGAATGAAACAATGACAAAATACCGTACATAAGTTAGGTAAGGTTAGTTTTTTTGATAATTTACTAGATCAGAATTGGATGTGTGTATCAAACTGCAAATGATAGATCAAAATGTAGAGACAAGTAGAGATATTGATTAAAAGCGAGGGATGTTATTCTGTGGGTTAGATTAGATTAGGTTGCGTAGGAATTATTGCATCCGACAGTGTAAGGTAACCCTTTTGCACCAAAAAAATGTGTGGAAATAGCTACATGGTACCCTATACATGTGCCAACGCAGTGACGCTAACGGCCCTGTATGTATAAATTGGACTCATATCTGTACTCCTTCAGATAGCAATCCGCTTTCGGGGAAGAAGGATGCCGCCCAGTTCGATTTGGAAGTATTTTAACAGGAAGGAGAAGACGGGGTTATGTGTTATTTGCAATGCGGAGATAAAACTAAGCAAATCAAGCTCCACATTCGGGTTTTGGCGCCATCTCAAAGGAAAGCAATATCTCGAATATGATAATCTTAAAAATGAACGAAGAAAAATAAGCTCCAAGGATGCAATGGGCGTATTGATAGAACATAATAAATCGTACTTGGGTTTCCAATCTAAGGTTATAGACAAACCTCAACAGGGTGCGAGCAGTAAAAAAAGTGCGATGCCGGTATCATCCAAACGTGGAACGTATAAAGATAAGGTAAAATGGGAGGAGTATACCCTAATCTTAGCTGAAATTGAAAAATAATGAAAATAAGGGGAAACGTGGGATACTTTCAGTGAAATGGATATCAGTGGCAGTGATATCGAAATGTGTGAAGAAAAAGTGCTAAAGTTGAAGGAAACTGAATTATCAATTGGGGTATTGAAAGGGTGTCAAGTATAAGAAGTGTAAAACTGCATAATAAAATCGAATTTATATCTGACTTTGGTTTCAAATATGTTGGTAAAGAAGCATGAGGAGAATCCTGTCTCAAACGTTTGAGTGGAAAGAGAATTGGGTATATTTTGGATATCTGCGGGAATATAATGAATGGAAATGTGGAAAACAGCAAGAAGAAAATCTGAAACGATTCGATGTCATAAACATGTAACAGAGATAAAAAATTAGCGTTCATAAAAAGTTCGCTGAATCCTAACAACAAATTTTGGTTTCAAGGATAGGATTGCAAGTATTGCATGCACTTCTCCCAAAGGTCGTCGTTTCTCTAAATGTGTACTAAGGGCGTTAGTCTAGAACACCAATTGATCACAGAGAAAACCGTACTCAGACGATGAAACCTTCACCGATGTGATGAGTCGACAGCTTTAGGTGAGGAATAAATATACATCATTGATAAAGAATCCACAGAGTGGCACAGGTACCAAGGATCAAGATAACACAAGAGAGGGAAGGGAGGTCGAAGTCATTGTTTATGTTTCGCCAAGATGCTCACGTCGAATTTTTGGTGCGAAAAATATATGTTCTCGTAAAATGATATCCCATATATATATATATGTATATATAAATGTGTCAAAATCTATTATCAATACAAATAATATATCTAATAAATCTTTGTTTGCAATATCCTAAATTTACCTCGATTGAACTAGCATTGAAAATGTACAAAAACGCCTCTTGCCTCACGGTGAAAATGTGATAGATGTTAAGCTAATTGAAGTTGTACACAGCACCCTAAGCTATCGTAGATAAATATATCTCATTAGGTGAAGGGTAGCCAAACCATAAATGCTCTAGGACCCCTCTATCCAGAAAAATCGTCTTCTAAACGTTAAAGTATACATTTGCAAGGGATCAATAACGAAAAATTCCATAAAGATGCATCATTATTATTATTATAATTAAATCTTTCTTATTTCCATCGTCTAGCAATGGGTTATCAATACTTAGGTCTAACACATCAAACTTATTTTTTTAAAATACCGTATTTGAATTAGCGAAGCGAGAAATAAAAATGAATTTGTGACAGCACATCTCCTGTCGGCGGCCGATTTGTAGCTACTTCGTGTTGCAAAGCAGTTTTCACAATATGTGCTATATTTTTGAATGAGAAACTCATGGGCATGGGATTGATAAATCCAAAATTAATGGATACATCGCAGCTCATCTCTAGTTGGCGGCTGGTTTGTCCTTCATGGAATCGAATGGAATACACAATATACCATTAAATAAATACCAACACCTATATATCCATACTAATATGCATATACATGCACGTACATATATATACAAATACATATACATGTACACATACAAATACACACATATACGCGTACATACCTACATACATATACGAACGACAATCAGTTTAATTCAGTGGGGGAGTACAAAACTTAGATGGACGGAGTTCTCTAAGAGAAGAATAGAGAACAATGTTACCTTTTATGATGGCGATTGCAACTTAAAAATGGTACGGTGATTGGTATAATTCAATAATTTATCTATATATGTATTAAAATTACTTCTGTGAGAGAGCGGCTACATATTATTCAACGACAGACAGAGCACACTTTAAAAGGATTGAGACATTGAAATAGATGAGACGTTAGTTAACAGCAAGGGTAATTGGCAGGGGCAATTGTTGATTGGTGTGGAGATATAATAACCAGTTAAAGCTAAGTATCAATGAATCAGAATAATCCAATGCTGGAGTACACAAGTCGGATGAATATACTTCCGTTATAGGAGACAAGGTAGAGTATAAGCTTATAAGGCAATGATTGTATCATCAAAAATGGTACGGTAATTGGTAGAACCAGTTCAATGAGTGTTATTAAAATCGAGTTAACATTTGTCGAAGTTAGAAGCTGCCTATCGGTTCTCGAAAAAACTGAGTTTGTATTTTCATGGACTTGCACCTCTTAAACATACATTCATACAAAATATCTGACATTCAACTCTGAGCTCATGAGAATAACGCTAACTTTACTACGATACCATTCAAATCTATAACAAATTTCCAGACCTAACTGATGCTTTGCCTCTAGCAGAACAAAAATCAAAGCCCAATGTGTCATACCAATGAAGTCTACAATGCTTTTCTAAGTCACTTTTCAGCGATCTACCACTGATAAATAACAAATTTAGAAAAAAAAAAACAGTCACGTACAATACATCGGACACACCTTGCATCTGTTTCACATCGTCTCTGAACAACATCAAGCAAAGTCACATCCTGGATATAACCAATAATGAGCCTGACATGAGTCTCCAGTTCAAAGGTGAACCCCGATGTTGACACAGAAAAAATGCGATAATCGTCTCACGAAGATAATTAGAATTGCGGTCGTATCGATCACAAACAGAAAATACCATAACCCGAGAACACTTACGCGCGAAATATTATGAAAGCACGTCAACATGAACACGTTATAACATATAAATGTTCATAGAGTACATTCGATATTAAGCTGGCTTCACGCATCTCACCGCTAAAAACTCCACCAAACAACCTCCGAAATGAGTCGAATAAAGCACAACAAGCTTAGCTCTCCTAATATATAGTCATATTTCTTGCATAACTACATCGAATATCCTAAAATCAGGTTTGAGCAGTAAAAAAAATCAATTCAAATGAGTCATTTAATAACAAACATAGTAATATATATCATACCCTTTGAAATAATCCAATACAATCATATATACCGTTGACAAGACCTAATAACATACATCTTTATAATCCATACGTAAGCAATCGTAAAATAAAGCAAAAAGATACCGTAAGGAAACTGAAAGATACCGTAGTGAAAACATTTCTCCGAGAGGATCATATGTCTCGAGATAAGAGCTTTGTGTGACAGTTGACAGATAAAGATCATCAAGCTAATTACCACTTGCGGTTGAAGTATAGCACTCACTTCTACTTGCGTTTGGACACCGCCTGACTCCGGTCAACCCCTCTCCTCTTCCCCACCCGACACGGGCAGTCTCTCGAAAAACTTGCGTTCGTGATACCGCTATGAACCATTAGTAACTAACTTGACCACAAGATCAATGTCTTAAGATATAACTACAATGTCCGAGAAATACAGCGCCTGAGTCAGACACATTAACAAATAATATACATCCTAATTATCGCCTATCTAATTCCTTCACATTTGCGTCTTGTATCCCTTAATTATCGCCTAACTAATTTCTCCACAAAGCATATTCGTACACACAAATTATCTCCTATCTAATTCATTCACAAAGCATACATGAAGTCCCTATCTCCAGGGCTATATTTGTAGTACCTATTCCCGGGGCTATATTTGTAGTACCTATTTACAGGGCTATATTCGTAGTACCTATTTACAGGGCTATATTCGTAGTACCTATTTACAGGGCTATATTCGTAGTATCTATTTCCAGGGCCGTTTCTGCACCCCCTATTTCCAGGGCCGTTTTTGCACCCTCTATTTCCAGGGCCATTCTTGCACCCCCTGTTTCCAAGGCCATTCTTGCACCCCCTGTTTCCA
>SDVV010012323.1:0-15504 GCA_016164225.1 Gammarus roeselii
GCACAGGAGCGCTTAATTGACCTGTTGGGAGGAGTACGGAGACTAGTGCAAAGCACTTGCACAGGAGCGCTTAATTGACCTGTTGGGAGGAGTACGGGAACTAGTGCAAAGCACTTGCACAGGAGCGCTTAATTGACCTGTTGGGAGGAGTACGGAGACTAGTGCAAAGCACTTGCACTGTGAACGTGACCATTCAGGAAGAGTCTAGACTGAACAAAAAGTTCTACCATTTGCAAATGCATCGCAATGGGAGTTTGTGTTCGTATTGCTCAGTGTGCCTTCATTTGCAGCCAGGGACCAAAAAAGGCATCTTGAGTTCTTTTAATGAAAGATTGGAAATTCCTTTTCTTGGGGAATTATTTTTTCGCTACGCGCCCGATATCACGTGATATGTTGTTTTCCCCGATAAGAGATCAGATGAGTAAAGTACATCGGATAAGCGATCGAACTGGGAAGTTGGTTACCTACATCGATCTAGTTTGTTCACTTAGTATATATTGCGACTCAGACGAGGGAAAACAGTCCTTACGACGAGTCGGACGAGGCCGGGCTGCTGTTAGTTTGCTGCCCGGCCATATTGCCAGGCAATATTTTTTTTTAGCTTAAATGTATAGTGTATTGGTTGTGAATTTTGATGTTTGGGGTCTTGTTCAGTGTGACGAAGAGTTATTGAAGGAATGACACTAGTTTTTCCTCCTTTACCGGCCCAAAATCCCCCGAGAAGAGGCCCCCTGCTTGAAAGATCATTTCACGAGTTATTCTGTGCCAGCAAAGGAGGCTCGTATGCTGTTGTAGGGTCTATTAGAGTCCCGCTAACTACAGGCTACGAGTGAATACAGATCGACGCCAATACAACAATAACGACACGAAGCAAGAGTATTGTTTAACAGGATAAACATTGTATTTTTTAGTTAGATTTTCTTGCATTTTTTACTTATATGGAAAAAAACAAATTTATCTCACTGGTAAATGCAAATATTTGCTTAGAAAGTGCTGCGATCCTTCTGAGGCCTATAACAAAAGATTGAGTCAGAAATGCTATTTATTTGTATCATCTGTAACGACGGTGAAAAAAACTATATGTCCGAATAAAATAATAAACAAATATGAATAATCTTTTTGATACAAAAACAGTAAGGTATTCCAGTTTCCCATTTAATCTATACATAAATATACTCACTATAAATAAAATTCGTAGAACGATAATACAACTCTATCAAATCAGATCGAGTAACCTAGTATGAAGGGCAGCGTGCATCTTACATACAGTGCTGGGCCTTCATACCGAGTATGAGGGGCAGCGTTCATCTTACATACACTGCTGGGCCTTCATACCGAGTATGAGGGGCAGCATGCACCTTACATACACTGCTGGGCCTTCATACCGTGTATGAGGGGCAGCGTGCATCTTACATACACTGCTGGGTCTTCATACCAGTGTATGAGGGGCAGCGTGCATCTTAAATACACTGCTGGGCCTTCATACCGTGTATGAGGGGCAGCGTGCACCTTACATACACTGCTGGGCCTTCATACCGTGTATGAGGGGTAGAGTGCATCTTACATACACTGCTGGGTCTTCATACTGTGTATGAGGGGCAGCGTGCATCTTAAATACACTGCTGGGCCTTCATACCGTGTATGAGTGGCAGCGTGCACCTTACATACACTGCTGGGCCTTCATACCGTGTATGAGGGGCAGCGTGCATCTTACATACACTGCTGGGCCTTCATACACGACTCTTCCAGAACATGTCACCTCATTTCACGATTCTTTGACAATAAAAATTGTAATTAAAAATTTAGTAATTATAGACTTAGTACCTGGGCACTGGAGATGTCACGCCCTTGGTCACTGGGCTCAAGTGACATCAAGCCGAGGGACAACTGCGCCACTAACAGTTCGGCCTCCTGTAGCCATTTTATTCTGGCCACGCTCATAGCGGGAATTGACGTTCGTGTTAAGGGCTGAAGGTTTGACAGAGCTGGATCATTCTTTGATAGCAATGGGGGATCGCAGGAGGACTGCGTGGGGGGATCTATTCAGTACCCTAATGGGCAGTCAGGTGAACTAACATATCGTCTAACACTGAATAACTATCATAGGGTAATTAAGCCTCGGTGTAGTAAAGGAGATTGTCGCCGAAGTGGAATGGGCCAAGCCTCTCTGGCTTACGTCGTAGACGGAGGAGGCATCAGAAGGTATAGCAGTTTGAACTCTCTGGCTGACGTCATAGGCACCGTGGGAGCGTGAAGTCCCTCCCACTGCAGCATACGTCATAGGCATCGTGGGAGCGCGAAGCCCCCTCCCACTGCAGCTAACGTCATAGGCGCCGTGGGAGCGTGAAGCCCCTCCCACTGCAGCTGACGTCATAGGCGCCGTGGGAGCGTGAAGCCCCTCCCACTGCAGCTGACGTCATAGGCGCCGTGGGAGTGTGAAGCCCCTCCCACTGCAGCTGACGTCATAGGCGCTGTGGGAGCGTGAAGCCCCTCCCACTGCAGCTCCCTTTTATTTTACTATACCGTGAGTCCGGCCACAATTAGAGTTGGCCGTAAGTCCAGCCATGGACAGTGCTGACCGTAGGTTAGGCCATAGGCAGTGCTGACCGTGAGTCCAGCCGTAGGCAGTGTTGACCGTGAGTCCAGCCGTAGGCAGTGCTGGCCGTAAGTCCACCCGTAGGCAGTGCTGACCGTGAGTAGAGCTATAGGCAGTGCTGACCGTGATTCCAGCCATAGGCAGTGCTGACCGTGATTCCAGCCTTAGGCAGTGGTGACCGTGAGTCTCTGGGTGGCCATTGGGTTGGGGGAAATTGTTTAAAATATGTGATTCCAGCCAGAGGCAGTGTTTCCGTGAGTCCAGCCATAGGCAGTGTTTACCGTGAGTCCAGCCATACGCAGTGCTGGGCAAGACATGGTATCTAGATATATTGGCAGAGAATTTTGTCCGAAACTTCTACGAAGAAATCGGACAAAGTAATGGGAACATGTATCTAGGCACTCTATCTTAGCCGATGCAGTCCAGATGCAGGATAACCTAGAGCGCTCCAGTTATTCGGACCACTTGGTTGTGATGCTTACAACTGTCTGAACGCCTTGTCTGTTGGCACAAACTCGTGCGTAATATGCTTCGAACTTGGAAAATAAATATACAGGCGTGTTTGGAATTTTGATGCTACACTTTAAATTTTCTATACGGTTGGTCATTAGATTTTTTCACATACTTTCTACAGCTGGTTTAAACCAAATCCTTCGTTCAATCACTAAATTATGCGCTTACGTTCATCGAGTGCTGGATTAGTTTATGCAATTCAGAAAGGCGCAAGGAAGAATTACCGAAAAGTCGTCTTGTTGACCAAGTAATGACTTCAAAGCTGAAACAAATCAGGAGCGGTGGCCAAGGCCATTCATGCTTAGGGAGAAGCGAATCATGATATGATTTCAAGAACCCCGTATACAGTTGGTACGTCAGCGATCATGACGAGGCGATGTCTCTAGCAAGTTTTCAAACAACAGTAACGGATCAGCTGTTCGTATAATGAGCGTTGATGCGGGTGTAATTTAATCGTCATTGAATAATCGTCATGGAAGAACAGCGATGCTAATTTGTAAGTACCGATGCAAATCGACGAAGGTTTATTAATCCAATCTGATTGCGTAGCTAATTCATCCCGAATAAAGCCTCCTTAATTACCCTCGTGTTTGTTTGCTAGCCTCGCCCTGCCTGAAAGTCGTGCACAAATGAATGGGTCTCGATGGATTTACGGAGCTGTGCTCGCCGTGAAGAATGCAACTGCTGATTAAATTAATTATCTTTGTCCTGAGCATCCTTTGGTTAGGTAGCGTGAAGCCTGCTCAAGTGTCGCCGGAAGGAGGCCCTTGTTCTCCGGGGCCGGTGACTCCTGTTCTCCAGCTGCGGTCACTCCAACATGGCGGTCAGCTGGTCCTGCCTATGGCTGGCATCTAGGAGCTGCAGGGATGGATGCAGCTTTAAAGAAAACCCAATTATAGGCTATTAGCCTTCTGCTTAGAGCCGTCGGTAGAATTTCTATCCAGCACTCAGGTCTGGACCACAATGAACGCACACAATGTGTAGCGAAGCTGGACCCATCAATAATTCCGTTCGTGTTGCTACCACCGGCCGCCAGGGGCGGGACGGCGTGGCACGCGCTTCTGGCGGCAACAATAGTTACAGCGAGACATACTTGAGAAGAGATTGTAGCTTCATTAGCTTCTTATGAGTCTTGCTAGCAACAATGGCAACCCAGCGACGAATTCTAGGAAAGACTGTCAACATTCATCTGCTTCTTATGAGAATATTTTGAACTATACCCCTCCCCACGTATTCATGAATATGCGGATTTATATCACGTGTTTTGGACAGCTACAGCTTTGAGATGGAGGTTGAGGGGATAGATCGAATTTGCTTGGCTTGCTGAACACCACGACAATCGGTTAAAAGAACGTTCTAACTATCATGTTCTTTGTTAAGACACGAGCAGAGACAGCGGGAAACGCATTGATTGTCCCGTTGATATCAAACTAAGTATGAAACGTACGTCAAAACGATTATGTATTTTCATAAGATCAGGTGTGTTCGTATCGTGTTCGTGTGTTCGTATCGTGTGTTCGTATCGTGTTCGTGTGCTCGTATCGTGTGTTCGTATCGTGTTCGTGTGTTCGTATCGTGTTCGTGTGTTCGTATCGTTATTCGCCTATTGGAGTTGACACACTTTCTGGGCGAGCGCAAATCCAGAAAATAATCATGAATGATGACGGGATTTTAAATAATCAAATGAAAAACTCGTGAATCCAGTGGAGACTTTTACTATGCATACCTTCATATTTTCACACCTCAAGCCCCTATTCCTGGCTTTTCTGCGAGCCGTAACACCATCAGCGACCCAACAACGTCCTCACCACACTCGCCCAACATGAGCAGGGTGGGCCCAACTCCATGGGTAACACTTTTTCTCAATGTGACGATGATGTGTGATAGTTATCCAATAAGGAAGTTCCTCGGGAATATAAGCACTGTTCATAATTTAGTAACTATTTTTATTTGCTACAGAAAAACTGATATTGGAAAAAGGAAATTCGTTAACAAGTATCGTCTATCAGAAATCTTAACTAATAGCTGTAAAATGCTGTAAACAAATATCAGTAAAGATTTTTTTTCGTAGCATAGATACCTAGGTTGGCTTCTTAGTAAAGTGTAAACTAAACATACTTTTGGCTGATGACCCGCGATAAACCAACAGAATAATTTGTTTTTGTTATCCTTTTAACAAACTGCACCGACAGTTGTGTAGGTGTGCTAGTTAGGCCGAGTCTGTAATCTTCAAATCATTAACGTTGACAAATGACAAATGTTGAGCAGGTCCTAAAATTTGTAAAGATTTTTGAAGTAGTCATTGTGGATTAAACTGGCACGATTATCATTAAAGAGAATATAAAACTAGTAAGTGTTCATTAAATACTTACTAGTTAAGTTACAAATTATCAACAGCAGCCAGTCAAATTGTAGCGTGCTAGTCAAAGCGAGTGTTCCCGTGCACAGGATGTCACAACAAAGAGGATAATGACCACAGCAATTGTCCTGCGTAGGTTCAATAGAAGCAGATGCGCACACTCCAAGATTAATTATCTCAAAGGGAGGCACGCTTGGCAGGACGTCAGTCCTCCGAGCAACTCCTAGCAAGGAAGTTGGCCGGTGAGACTCAAATGGTGGTCATGCATGTCTGTTGTGTCCTTCAGATTTGCCCCTACGTGAGCTTCAGACTCCATCCACCGTCCTGTAAAGAGGAGAACTATAGAGAACTAATCCATTGCTTGCAAATTTCTTTATTAATTTAACAGGAAAGCGAACAGCAATTCAATCCACAAATCAACATCTGACAATGTTCTGTCCATCTGTTTTTTTTTGTTTCCGTCACCCTAGTGATAATTTCAAATACTGATCAAACCGAGCCATGAAAGAAGTTACTGAGCAGCGAGCAAAACATAAAACTCTTCATTGCCCTGCGATGCTCAAACCTGTCAGCTTCTGTAGCCAGTTGTTGTCTAGTGAATTGTTTGTTTGCTAATAATAAATAGGACTGTGGACGGTTACCACTTCCTCAATTGACAACTTATGTTTTATTTGCGAAGGGTTCTTGATTAGCTACTCGGAGGATCACTGATTAGTTGTTCGTAGGATCGTCATGATTAATTATGTTAAGCAGTCTCGACTGGTTATAAAAAAATAAAAAATAAAATACAATTTTTTAAAAAACATCAAGGGCATAGAAGTACATTTGATACAAAACTTATTATTCTATAAATATGAATGATCCGCCATGTTACTAAGGCAGAAAGTTAAATCAGGAAGCACATTAGAAATAATATTTTAACCCTGACGAACACATATTATCTTCCTTCTAGTGTGTACAGTATTTCTCTCCAACGTTCTAACATTGACGACCCAGCGAGCGCATCGTTGGTGCAGATTGCAGTGAGAATTTTATTGATAGAAGCCAATACTCTAGTCATGAGGCTGTGTGCCGCTGTACGAAAAAGTACTTTAATGTGATGCGATGCGTTCTCTGCAAATACTCTACTCGCGGACGTCGAACGTGGGACCTGCAACAGTCGACGAAAGGTGTCACTATAGCTCACGTCTGCTTTCTCATTTGTAATGACAGAAATTTCTCCACAGTGCACTGCAGTAAATTGGGTAGCAGTTTGATTTAAAAATCTACGTTTTTGCTATCTTTGGCGCAAAAAATAACTTCCGTATTAGTATGTTACCAACGGCATTTTGTCGCCTGGTCTGCTTAGCAATATCCTTATCATCAGTGCAATCTGCAGAAACAATACGTCCAAGATATTTAAATTCGTCCACAAAATCCAGTGTGACACAATCTAGCATAACATCAGTCGAGAAGTAACGCTTAGGACTTTTTCGCCTGACCAACATACACACAGTTTTTGAGGTGTTATACACAATATCACAGGGATGAGCAAAATTATTACAAATATCTAGAAGTTCTGCAGTGCTGATAGATTTAGCGTTAACAACACCATGTCATCGGCATAGCTAAGATTGTTAACACAGCAATTGGCTACATGACATCCTACGTTCTCCCCGCCCAATAGGAAATTCAGATCATCAGTGTAAATATTATATAACAGTGGTGACAATATGCCTCCTTGTCTAATTACATTGATACAATGATAGGGAGCTGATTTCAAGCTTCCCCACAGCACAAGAAATTACTGTTCTCTGTGCCAGAATACAAGTAACTCTACGATATGAGAAGGGGCTCCCCTCTCAATTAGTTTCCTGAACAAAGTCCAGTGATTTACTCTATCAAACGCTTCCTTTGCATCTAAGAAGCACATACAGACAGAAGAGTCCCTACTTCTGTAGTATTCTACTGTTTGTTTCAAGGCAGATATCGCCCTTTCTGAACCACGGCCCTCTTTATAACCAAACTGACTGTCTGCCGTGATCAAATAACGTTTGCAGCCTTCGAGAATGATCTGCTCCAGAACTTTGGAAATTGAGGTAGCTATAGCAATTGGACGATAATTATTTATGTCAGACGGGTCCTTCGTTATACATTTTAGAAGCGGAATAACACTAACATGCATTACATCTCTGGGCAACTGCTTGGTTCGTAAGCAGTCAGAGAGGAAGAGAGCTAGCACCGTAATCAATCTGTGAGAGGCATGCTTAGACGCTTCTCCAGGAATATCAGCATTACTAACTGCATTGTAATTTTTTAACCCTCCTACAATGGCCCTAACCTCGGCCACACTGATAGTTTTGTTTACAACCGGAATATTGCTAATGGCTCCTTGAACCCACTCTCTATTTCATCCGTGGCCACAGAGTTTGCAATATCCCTAAAGTGCTCTCCCCAGACTCTCGCAATGTCATCCAGGCTCGTAACTCCTGCAACAGTGAGTGGAAGTGATTCTTTTTTAGGTTTAAGTGCTCGAATTTCTTTCCAAAATCCTTGCATTTGCCTTCACGCAACTTAGAGAGAAGTGCCTGCGCTCGTAATTGTTGTTCATTTTCTCTTAGAAACGCAAGTTCCCTCCGAAAACGGGATTAGGCTATTCTCATTGCCACTGCAAGTTGACCCCCACGAGGCTTTCCTGCAACATTCCACCGAAATACAGCGCCCCTTACAGCATAATTTAATTTCTTCGCCCGTTCATTCCACCCAGGGACATTGTACTTACTCGGTTTCCTGATCCCATAAACTCGTCGACCAGCAATTAGGATACACTGTCTCATGCAACCATACAGGTCCTTCAGTCGTTCATTGTCGGCTACTTCATTCATTCCGAGCAGCCTATCAGGAATGGGTGAAAGAAGGGAATCAACTTATACACAGAATCGATCCGTTGTCACTTTGTGGCCAAAGTTCCAGTCAATCGGATCAACTTGCAGAGGGTCTTCATTCTTTCAACATTTAGATTAACTCCTATGACGGAGTGATCCGTACTGGCCACATCAGGCAACGTGTAACATGAAACGGTTGCATATAATAACATCGAAGATAGAGCAATATGATCAATCCAGGAATTGGATAGAGAGCCATGATTCACATGAGTGTACGTATCAGACGAGTGTCCTGAAACGCCAAATTATATTCAGCAAAACCTCTTCAATCTCAATAAACCTGGTCATGTGAGGCGAGGCATTAAGTCTCCCAAACCACATATTTTCTGTTCTCCTCAACTTTCCGATATACTACCAAGAACACCCATACAATTTAAGTACTCTTTGAGGTTTTCATGCGAGTTTACTGGGAAGTGCACATTTGAGAACAGAACGGAAGTCGCCCTTAAGTAACGCTCAGGCCTAAGACTCTACCGCAATCGTACTGTCTAATCTTGATAATTGGGCTCAAAGATCGTTGCCAATGAATGTCAGTCCTCCAAATAGCCTACGTAACCTAATTTCATTGGTCACATAAATCGAAGAAATTGAGAATGAGCAAATATCTTCTCCCAAAGTGGAAGGTCAGCTAATCTGCCATGGATGCAGCCACGTCTCCTGCAGGGCTACCAAATATGCTTGTTTGCATACATCAGCAACATGCCCTTCACAGATACCGACCAATCCGAGACAGTTGAGAGAGGCGGTATGAATTGTTCCCATATTACTGTGCTGTGACTCCATGACGGGGATGATACCTGATGCACTTCATTCCCAAGCCCTTCACCGGCTTTTCTCGCGCCGGCCAAATCTCTTCGGTCCACGTTCTGACGTCCTTTTCGCACTTTGCATCAGGCTGGTCGTAGTCTTTTGTAAAATATTCCTGATTGGTTACGTGTAATGTTTCCTATTGGTCATGTGTAGAATTCTTGATTGGTTATGTGAAGTGTTCCAGATTGGTGTGAAGGTGCCATGATTGGTTATGTGAAATCGTCCTGGTTGGTTATGCAGTGCAGTCACGATTGGTTATGTGAAATCGTCCTGGTTGGTTGTGCAGTGCAGTCACGATTGGTTATGTGAAATCGTCCTGGCTGGTTATGCAGTGCAGTCACGATTGGTTATGTGAAATCGTCCTGGCTGGTTATGCAGTGCAGTCACGATTGGTTATGTGAAATCGTCCTGGCTGGTTATGCTGTGCAGTCACGATTGGTTATGTGAAATTTTCCTGCAGTGAAAGCTTGCTGGTTGTGTGAAGGAGTCTTGATTAGTTTTGTGAAATATTCCTGATTAGCTACGCGAAGCAGTCCTGATTGGCTATGAAACAGTTCAGATTGGCTTCTTGAAGCAGTCCTGATTGGCTACCTGAAGTAGTCCTGATTGATTATGCGGAGCAGTCCTAATTTGTTATGTTAACTAATCCCGAGTGTATATGCCAAGGGTCCTCATTGGTTGTCTAGTAGTCCTGATTGATTATGTGAATTATTCCTGATTGGTTATGTAAAGGATTCCCGATCGGATGCGATAAGGAGTCCTGCATGGATATGTAAAGGGTCCTGACTGGTTAAACAAGGCATTTCTGATTGGTCACGGATCTGATTCAGTTTTATTCGTGACAATTTGTTGCAGTAAAAGTTCATTCATTAGTTGATGAAAAAACTGTGAATTTTAACACCTGACTCTTATTTGTATATTTTATAAATATAGATAACCTTTTCAACTTTTTTCATTTGTTTACATAAGCGAAATCATTCCTACTCTAAGTGTAGGAGTTGTTAGATTATTCACTTCAAATTAAATAAGTGACGCTCAATTTGGATAATATTTTCTCGTAATTGACCCACACGTCATCCAAATCTAGTCCGGACGCAAGTTTACCCGTGACTCTAATTGCTGGCTGATGCGAAAAATAAACAGTTTTTCTGATCGGGTCTTGATGATTCTTCGTTGATCATGATGACTATCCGTTTACCCGGAACATTAAAAGATGAGTAGGTTCTTATAGAGGTTGGAATACTTGCACGTGGTTGAACTCTTTAGTACAGTCCTTCGAAGTCTCTCGGACAAGCATCAAAATATGACTGAGACTTTGTTGTCTCTTGCACCTAGCTGCCGATACCTTCACAGTAGGAATAACAATGAATAGGGGTTCCATGACGTTGAATAAACGTTGACGCTATTCATCATAAGACACAGCAGTGCAAGAGGAGTTGTTCAAAGTTTGCTGAGCAGCCGCAAACTTCGCACAGATGTCCATCATGCATTACATGTTGAAGCGCCGAAGGTAGTGGAACAAACTCACATATTCCATACGTACGTGGTGTATGACTATTGACTCTAGTCTTTTAGTTTTTAAGGACAGGCAGGCGCTGATAAATAGGTCTTCTAATATCACAAAAAAATGTTCTTTATGGGAATCTGCTATGGAGTTCATCCAACGGTCTTCGAAGTTTCATCGGAACAAAGCACTAGATTGTTTAAATTTTCTTTTCGTGCTAGCGGGAATATGCACTAACTGATGCTGCTGGTCAGAATCCTAAATTACTACAATGCCGATTTGGTCTTGAACCCAACGCAAGAGCAAGGCAAGTGTACTTTGTGTAAAGTTTCAATACAAGTTCAACGATTGTATCTAGAATTGTGATGTATGACGTCGAAAGGGGCTTCGAACCCATTAAAATCATTGACGGTATTCATTTTCATTCCTGTTTGCAAGTATACAATGATATAAAATAACAATTCACAGACTATTTATTACAAAACCTCTGCTAACAATATAACATATTCATTAGTTGGTTCATACATGGAATTTATCAGTTACTGCTGCCATTTGTGAGAAATAATTTTCTATGGGATGATGAGAGAAAATTTATCGAGATAACTACAACAAAAAGAGTATCAATGTGTTCGTACGGATGATTGCCTGCTCTTTCTGCACACGTCGCTTAGAATACTTCAAACCGTTATAACACGAATTGCACTATAAAACATGATGAGCATAGCACAGTAGCATAATTAACGCAGTCAGGCCTCACACTCACTTTTTCTTTGGAAACAGATCATCACACCCAAAACTGCTCGAGTACAGTCCTCAAATGCTTGATGTGTGACTCCTAATCGTCACGATCGTGCTCGATCCCACAAAATCTACCCCGTATCGAAAATTTCCTGACGCTTTTGGAATCAAAGTCTCCTATGTCTTTTATTCAATCTCATTCTGTTATGTTTATGTATGAGAATGATCAATTGGTAAATTATATGTTTGTTCGTAGAATAATACAAACATTGTTGTTGTTGTTTGTATTATTCGGCATGGCCAAACATTGCAATATTCGGCAATCCTGTTTGCGTTCCGCTGCTTCTCGAAGAACGGAGCGGGCTGGGCCTAACTTGCTTAAATAAGTGTCGTAGCATGCACAATCAGCTGATCTCTGTTTGTGTCGTCGAAGAGGCTCATTGTGGTGTCTTATTCACCAAGACTTTATGTGCTACACTCTTGAAAAGTACTAACAAGACTTTAATGACTACTCTGACGCAGATTGTTAGCGAGACAATGTGCTTCAGTAAAGAGGCCAAAATAAGAGACCAAAATAAGCCAAAAATTGCAGCAAAAAAAAAAACAATAATAAGCCAAGGAGAGACTAAAATGAGGCCTCTGCAGAAAGAAAAGAGGCATAGAACGAGGTTGGAAAGAGGCTGAAAAGAGGTCTAAGTATTGCCAAAAAGAGATCAAAAAAGATGCAAGAAATAGGGAAACAGATGCTAAACAGAGGCCAAGCTGCCTAGAAAAGGTATACACGAAGCTAAAAAGTAGTTACGAAAAAGAGGCAAAAAAGAGCCTAAGATGAGTCCAAAAATAGGTCAAACGAGTCTTTCTTGCGACGTTGAAGGCATATCGTCTATTATTGGCATTTTTTCGACCCTTTTTGGCTTCTAATAAGCCTTTTTCGGCCACTTGATGGCCTATTTTAGTCCTCATTTTGGCCTCGTTTTGCTGTACCTCTGTTCCTCTTTTAGTCTAACGTTAGCCTAACCTCTCCATGGCTTTGTATTGGTTTCTTTTTGTCTTCTTCGTGGCCTAATTTTTTGGCCTTTTTTATACTCTTCTTGGCTTCTCCATGGCTTTTCTGTTGCTTCTTTTTGGCCTCTTTTGGGCTATTTTTTTCCACTTTTTGATATTTTTTGACCTCCCTTTGGACTTTTTCTGGTCTCCTGTTGGCCTCCTCTTGTTTGGCTCTTTATGGTCTCTTTCTGACTTTTTCTTGTGTTTTGAACTCATTTAGCCTCCTCTTGGCATTTCTAAGCCTCCTCTTGCGCTGAGTAATTGTAAAGCCTCGAAATTCCTTCCGAACAACTTCCTGGGGTAAGAGCACTCTGTAGTTACCGTTGGAGTAGGCACGCAGCCATCGCTGATATGTAAATCTCATGAAGAAGTCCACGTTTAAAAAACCGTTCACTGAAGGATGAATTGCTCCCGCGATCCCATTAATAGGAATTGAAAATAGTGTGAAAGAGAGGACGCTTCCATAGAGTACCCCTTCATCTTGGGAGTGTATGTTTGAGATGTGACGACGACTTTCGCCGGGACGACTCTTCGCCGCAAGAAGTTCTGTAAGTTGAAAGCTAATGTGTCCCGGGGTCGCCTTCGATTTATTTCTCGGTGAATACCATTACGCCTGGTTGTATCGTACGTCTTGTGAATTGCGATGAGAACGCAAGCGTTGCGTTGTTCACTGTCCATGGCTCCTTGAATATCAGTCACATTGCTTAGTGGTGCATCTTGCGTTGAGAGCCTCTTTCTAAAACATAATTGTATGAGTTAGAGGATTGAGTTTGCTCCTAGGTGTCGGGTCAGTCGGGCTTTTACAATATTTACCAGGATATTCGCCACACGTGCAAAGAGCTATTGGGTGGTAACTGGGCAGTTCATCAGTGGGTTTACCAGGAGGAAAGAACGAAGCCAAAAGAAAGTCAAATGAAGGCCAAAAGGAGGCTAAAATAAGGCCGAAGGGAAGCCAAGAGAAGGCCAAGAGGAGGTCAGAAGGAGGCCAAAGGGAGGAAAAAAATAGTCCAAAAAGAGGTCTGGAAGAGGAAAAAATAGGGTCAATGAGACCAAAAAGTCGCCTGAAAGGGCCTTAAGAGAGGCTAAAAAAAGGTCAAAACGAGGCCACACAAAGACATATATTTGGTCTCATTTTTTGGGCCGCTCCGTGGCCTCTTCTTGGCCTCATTTTGCTCTCGCTTTTGCCTCTTTTTGGCCTCCTCTTGCCTCCGTTTAGCAAAGAAGGCTCACAATGTGGGAGGAGCGAGTGGCTTCAGTGCAGGTCCGTTGTGCAGTTGTGTGGACGGGTTCCGATGAATTGTGGATATCAGGTTATGCGGAGCCGGTACTACCAAAACCCAGTTTGGACTGGATGATGGCGCGGAAAAGGCCTAATGATGTTGTTTTGTCTGCATTCTACGTAAAGTGCGACGTGATTCGGAGAATGATAAACAGATGTTTTTGGTCTATATTGTAATGTTGCACGTTTTAAAGGTGATGAAACGGGGTAAAAAACAGAGATAACAAGAAAAGGCGAGAAGAGCCCATAACAGGCCGAAATAATGCCGACATAAGGCAAAAAATGAGCTAAAATTAGGTCACTAAGAAGGAAAGAAAGAGCAAAAATTAGGGAAAAAAAGAGTTTAAAAATATGTCAAAATCAGATCAAAAGGAGCCGAAAAAAGATCAATAAAGGGTTAAGAAGGGGTAAAAGAAAAACTCCAAAAGAGGTCAAAAGGGAGAAAAAATGGTCCTAAAAGAAGCCACAAAGAGCACTGAGAAGAAGAAAAAAACGTCATAGAGAGGGAAAAGTGGTAAAAGTGAGGCCAACATGTGACCAATATAAAAACAAAATGAAGCCAGAAACCGATTAAAAGAGGCTAAATAGAGGCCACACGGAGGCTACAAAGAGACCATTAAGAGGTCAAAACGAGGCCAGAAAGAGGCTAAAAGAGGTAACAAAAAAACAATACGATGCCAAAAGGAGGCAAATGTAGGCCACTAAGAAGCTCCCAAGGAGGTCAAAAATGACCAAAATGAAGCTAAAAAGGGGCCAGAAAAAAACGCAAAAGAGACCAAAATGGGATAAAAAAAAGCTCGAAAATCAATAGAGGTATCCTTTTTGGTCTCTTTTTAGCAATTCTTTTGCCTGCTTTTGACCCTTGTTTTGGCCTTCTATTGGCCTCCTCATGATCTCTTTTAGCCACCTTTTGACCTCCTTTTGGCGTCATCTTGGCTTCCTTTTGGCCTCCTGTTGGCCAACTTTTAACCTCCTTTTGGCCTAGTTTTAGCCTCGTTTTGACTTCATTTTGAATGCTTCTGGCGTCATTTTGACCTGTTCCTGATCACCTACTGGACTCGTTTGACCTCTATTTGGACTCCCTTTGGCATTATTTGGCTCCATTTGTCCTCCTTTTGATATTCTTGTGGGCTCTTTTTGACCTCATTTTGGCTTCTATTCGACCTTCTTATGGCCACCGATTGTCTTCCTTTTAGCCTGTCCTGTTTAGCCTGTTCTTCGCTACTACTCGTGACGAATGCGTAATCAATGCATAACGATGCAATATCCCATTTAAGAACGGGTTCTCCGTCCTAATGCAAGCCGAGTTGAAGTTGTTATTCTGTTTGCGCTCGGCTGATTCTCGAAGAACTGCATGAGCAGGTTGTGTCCAACTCACTTCTGAAGGTGTCGCGATACGCAGCATTATAGGCTGCTCCCTGCTGGCTCCGCCAAAGAGGTTCATTGTGGTCTTCTTCTCCGAGACGCTATGTGCTACACAGACGGAGATATCTAACGAGACTCTATGTGCTACACAGACGGAGATTGCTGACGAGACTTAATGTGTTACGCTGATAGAGAGTGCTGACGAGACTCTATATGCTCCAGTGACGGAGATTGCTGATGAGACTATGTGCTCCAGTGACGGAAATTGCTGATGAGACTATGTGCTCCAGTGACGGAGATTGCTGATGAGACTATGTGCTCCAGTGACGGAGATTGCTGATGAGACTATGTGCTCCAGTGACGGAGATT
>SDVV010012324.1:0-15504 GCA_016164225.1 Gammarus roeselii
TATATTGATAAAAGAAGGACGTGTAGAGATAAGCAACTAGTAAAGGCATGCGACCGAAATATATAATTGAGATCTACAATAAACTAATGGAGTATTGTAACACTATCACTCTATACAAATTCGGTAAACTAGTTCTCCAAGCCAACTCAAAACAGTACCACAGATCCAACATCAGGAGGTAAAACATCCAAAATTTTTGCTACTACGTCCAATTGAGAGAATTTATACTAATACTACATCAAATTAGAAGAATGTGTACCTAATAAAGTTATATTACTAGTATACCAGCATATAAAATAGCCTAGTAAGTTTCTCTACTCTACCCTAGCGACATTGATTAATATGATATACGCCATTTTCTACCATACCCCAGATGATAAATAATACACCAATATGGAAGGTGTATGGTCGATCAATACGCGATGTCGATATACATTACCAATCTTGTAATTATTAAAATAGAAATAATCCAATATTTTACCTTTTGATGTGATCTGAAGCAGGACGAAGAAGGTATACTAACGTATAAGCCACATCGAAAAAAAAATATCTGACCATAAAACAATCACTAAGATCATGCATAATAATGTAAGAATGCTACGATAACCCTTCAATCAGAAAAAAAATCTCAATCCTCACTGATGTTATGTCTCCAGTAGGACAAAATCAAAGCCCACTGTGTCATAACAATGAACTCTACAATGCTTTATCAGGTCACATATCAGCAAGCCACCCCTGATATTTAACAAATTTAGAGACGCTAGCCTGACATGGTACAATTCCTCAAACATACCAACAGCATCTGTTTAGTCCATCAACTCTGAACAGCAAAGTCACATCCTAAACATAACCAGGAATCCATACACAAGTACAGTTGTCAAGAATGGGCCTGACATGAGTCACAAAGAGTGTGGTCATAAAATCTGGGCTTCTGTTCACTGACGACCTAAGTAAATTACTACAACAACTAGCAGCTTGTCGCATAACCTCTTAAACAAACTCATAGAACTCAAGACCAACATCCACAGAAACTTACAAAATCACGTTGAACTTGGATGAACTACAAATGAACACCAGAGAGTGTAAGCCGCCCCTATACCAGAACCAATCCATTCAGTAAATAGTCTGCTGAAACGGTAAAATATACACTTACTGGGTTTAATGACGAAATTCCACTAAGATGTAGTACGCATTTATACCTCTTGAACACATATTTATATGATTTCCGTGGAAAAATCATACAACAATTATAAAATAACTACGTCATTTTCAACTCTGCCCTAATAAACAATAAAAAGTGCAATATACTAGGGTATCCATCATAGTAAATCGGTCTACTTATACAACTAAACATATGGACAGCGAGTTTTTGCCTAGGAGACTCCTTTAACTCATACAAAATTTTGAAGTATGTTCCTACACTAAATATACATCAAACTAACAACAAGACCAAGCTTGTAACTGCTCGAATCTTCTATATCCATAATATCCACGTCAATCATTGTAACAGGCTGTAATAGATACATAAAACAATATAATAAAAAGATACGCCATTTAAGTAAATTACACCTGAAATAATGTTCTCCATTGCAGATACAAACGTGGCATCGTAATATTCCGATAATTGTATAAAATACCCAATACTTAGCCTTGAGGAGGGAATTTCTACATAGAACATACAAAACTGAATAAAAATATATTAAAACGCTCGAATTATGATAAACTAACACGATCAATTCTCTACCATACCCAAAACATACATTAAAAACCATGATGAACGAGGAAAAACAACTAGCAAGTAACCAACCAAACAACTAACGTGAATAAGCTAGCAAGACATGCGAGCAACAAACATAACTAAAACCTAGAGTATATGATGTGGAAAACTTCTATGCCACTACGCTATAGTATATACAAATCGGATGGAATTTTTCTCAAACGTAGTCAGAAACAGTTTTTTTTTCAAAGTATCCACGGTTTATTCGTAACCTAACGTGATCTATACCTAACAACATCAAAATGATGCAACATACAACCAAATTTGCCTGAAATATTGTGCTACATGTAAGATGCAAACTTAGTATATCCTAAAATTCCTATAGCTGTATGAAATAACCATTCAAAATTCCGGAAATAATACAAAATCAACATATATCAACCGATCATTATTATGTATACATACCAAAATATGATATCTTACAATTAATCCATATCGTTTAAGTAAGAACCAGCTGCTCCCGCTCAGGAGCCATCCGATCGATACTCGCTGTACAAAAAATTGAGATAATACTACCCGAACAGTCTACATATGCTTGATAACAGACCATTTGGAACATGCGGATACATGGTGTCACCGATATATCAGAGTTCAAAACTGGATACTGCGTTATGCGATTCTCGTAACGAAGCTGCTGCATCTCCAGAAATATATGCATCAACCAGCCAACTGCCTAACTAATTTACCATACTATTCCTATGATATTAAATACATATGAAATAAACAGATGGAAAATACACAAAACGTTGCTCAAACCGAACCATCGTGCTGGTACCAAGCAGGGCCGAACGCACGCTATGGCTGCAGAGCGAGATATATAACATCCCTATCATACTATTTCTACAAACAAAATATACAATATAAAAATATGCCAAGCAAAAAAACACACAATATCCCAACCTTACCGCTAAGAAACCACCAAGCAGTTACCGATTGAGTCCATTATACGCTATTTAGATAGGAATTAAAACATAATCTACACAGAAAAATATGTAGAATCATAATCTAGACATAAAGATATAATGATACAGACACTCATAACATAGAAATACTGGCAAATCAGAGATGGAAAAGTACTGATAACAAGATAAAGAAGAGATAAGAGCAGATAAGAGCAGCCAAACCCGACAAAAAATCCACAGGCGTACTGAACATTTGCATAGAGGGTCCCTACAACCACCCCTCTAAAAAATAATGAGGCACAGATACGTATATTCCTACCAGCAACGAAAAAAAATACAAATTATGAATAAACAGTGTGTGAGCAGGCAGCCTATAGGAAAAAAACATATTTATGTGGGCCCCCTTACCCCCACCCCTCGTCCAAAATGAAACGAAGGCATATTCCTACCTGAACCCAATAAATATATAATAAAAAACAAATAGGAACCAAGTATGCACCAATGCAGCTATCTAAAGGATTAAAAATACACGAATACAATAAACATTATTAAACAGTAAATATATAAATGTTCAAACCGTAAAACCTCCCCAAAAACATTCGAAAGCTGTGACCCGAAAGCCTCATTCACCACCATGCAAGCCACCCGTCCACCCGCTGCGCTGGATATATATGTATAGATATACAATATACATTCAGAACCCATATAAATTAAATGTTCAAAACATAAATACTCCCAATGTAGGCCCGTCCGTAAGCCATCCGCCACCCGTTAGCCACCCTTAGGAAACCCGTTATCCACCCGTAAGCCACCCGTAAGCCAGAGGAGGTTCCGATGCTGACTCCTAGGATGAGATAAGGTAAGATAAGGATCCGATACTGACTCGTAAGGTAAGATAAGGATCTGATAAGATAGATAACGATCCGACCCTTGAGGTCACCTGACCATAACGTACCCAACACATCCATATAAAGAAAAAAAATTGAAAACAATAAAACGTTGATAAATCATAAAAATTAAATGTTCAAAACACGAAAATACTCCCAAATCAATTACACAGGTTGCCAAAAACTCAGGGGCTGGCCCGCCCCCTTTGCCCCTCCACGCCGCCCCCCTTCCGCTCCCCGCCCGTTAGCTGACTCACGGGTCAAAAACGGTACCGCCTACACCCGCCTGACTCTGGTCAACCCCTTCCCCACCGCTAATCATCCCTATCTATAAACCTTCACAGGGTCGTTCACAGCCCTATATTAACTACTGCCAGGCCAGGCCAGAACCCGCTAGGCAAGGCTAGGCTAGGCTATACTGGTTTGGTGTCTGTGGGCAGTATCTTGAGTGGACACTATAGTGACGCTTGGACCACTAAAGGTAATTAGTGTTTGAGCATGTGGTCAGCCAGACCTGACCTTCGAGAGTTTGCTGCTCTTTTCGTAAGATTGTTTAAGTTTGTGGGCCAATTATTGAGGAGTTAGCCTGTATATCGTCGGTTTCGAGATAGTTTGTTGTGTTTGGGGCATTGAATTATCTAGAGTCCTGTTGAATAGTTCAATGACCAAACACACTGTTGCCTGTTGATTCCGTTATATTTTAAACTATATTTTGGTCTTTATATATTCTGTTAGGCGTTAATTGACCCTAAATATAAATTAGTGTCCTTAAATAAAATTTGGGCACTTTACAACTTAACAAAACATTTGCCTCTATATCGGGAAGTCATGTTGAAGCTTTGATACAATTATTTGAGTCCAGCACTAATTAATTAATGATCGAAATCAGCTACGTTCACCCAAAAAAAAATATTTGAGTCGTTACTATATGTCTGCCAAGGGTTGTCAGTTAGCAGTTATTGCAGTCGAGAAGCGCATCAATTCAACTCCTACCTAAATTGTGGCTGCCTATCTGAAAATTGCTTAGGTTCCAGTCGTAGAATTCCAGTCGACCAACGCAAACCACCGAACACGTGTACGTCGCTCAGCTAAAAACACATAATTATAGCTCTAACTTTTAGTCATATATGTAGATTGAAAGTGACAGCTGAGAATCCGGAATAATTTCAGGATAAAGTTGTAGGTATTCAATGAAACATCCAATGAAACAACACCGAGAGAACATGTGATAAATTTAACAGATTATCAAGCCCGGAGTATACTCTAAGCAAAAGCTCTCAAAGTGCCGTTTTTTGTACAAATATTTTGAATATCAGATGCACGCAGTGATTATGAGATCGAGGACTCAATCGTTCAATAATATTGGAGTAATTTATATTGATCGGTGTCTTTGATCTAACTTTTCTTTCGATGTACTATGAAATAATTTATTTACACATAAAAGCATGCGTGTGTCGCACCCATAAAACACGTAATTTTTTGTAGTCGCTTCTTTTAATTATGGAGTCATGTATAATTCTCTCGACTGGTAAGTAACGCACTTTTTACCCTCCCTCATCAGCCTGATACGCTTTATTTGTATCACCAAACCTGCTCACCCGCCTCGCCAGGTATGGAGGGGGGGAGCAGCTTACCCAGCGCTGGCCCATAGAGACCGAGCCCCGGGCTGAAACAGCTTACGTCATGGGAGATATGCTGCAAACCTCATTGTGGTACGGGGGCGTCACGGAAGCCTACTGGATATCGTCCCGAGGAATAGCCGTTATCGTACGTGACGTATCGAGTTGCATTGCCTTACTTTTTTCAGTACAGTATTTAACAAACAAATTAGCATCGAAACATTGACATATTTTTTTGCAAACTATCTTCAAGTTTAGCAAAGTACATTGCAGTCTTGTTTAAAGCTTACACAGGTTATTTAAATTACACGAATATATGCCATATGTAAAGGAATGATGGCAAAAGTAGGAGGAAAAGCACAGATATCGATTGTCTGGAGTAACGTGATGTCTTTAATGACCAGGTGGACGAGACCACTCCTCTGTTCCTGAGTCTGATCGATGTCGATGATGACGGTGTGGCGGACGAGATGTGTCTGGCGGCTCGACTCGAGGCTCCCTTCGCAGCAGCAGAAGGTTCCCCTCTGACGTTGGACTACACCATTTGCTCAGCGGACGATGTCAGACAGGTAAGGGACCTCCAGACGCTGGACTTGACCTTTTGCTTTGCGAACAACGTGAGACAGATAAGCACCCCTTGAAAGACGGGACTTCATCATTTGCTTTGCGAGAGGAGGTCTAACAGGAGGTTCGCGATCATCAGACCCTGGGCAAGCACCATTCTGACACTAGACTGCGCCACTTGTTTCGTGGATGACTACAGACAGGAACGTTCTTTCTGATTCTGTAACGTATAAATTTGCTTCGCAAGTTACATCAGGAAGGGCATTGTCTATCTCACGTCGGATCGCACTAAGTGCTAGGAAAAAGACACAGAAAATACTTGTCTGCACAACAACGACGTTTTCTTGGCAAAGCCCTCTCAACCTCAATGCACGACATCGTCAGAGAAGTAGAAGCCCACTTATGTTACATGAACAGATCCCGTTTTGATCATATGACTTTTGCGTGGTTTTGGCGGTGAAATTTAATTCTGTTTGTCTCATAGGAACAACAAATATTGGTTCGCAAAATATTATTGAACCATTTGCGTACTCTCCTCTAAGCCCGACACCTTTTTCGCTTAATTTTTGTCCCGGTATTCAAACATACTATACAATTTATTTGTACCAATTTCGCATTTCCGTAAAGCGAATAATTCAACGTCGGGGGACGACTGGGAATCTTCTCGCACATCGTCACTTTAAACATGCCCGGCCTCGATCGGATAGGCCTGTGGGGCAGAGGCTCTCTAACTCGCATAGACCCACTTACAACTTGAAAACCTTTGCTTTTCAATGTATAAGGCGGATAATCAGCCAATTGTTGTAAACAATTTTTAAATGTATGATCGCAAAATATGTGTCTGCAGGATATAACATTTATTCATTGTGTACTTTTATATACCCTGATATCTCTTCTGCTCGTGATATGTTTCGGAGGGGTTGGTACTTATGTTCAGCTAGGAGAGTTAGACGTACGCTTCCGTTCATTCCCATTTCCAGTTATACATGAATAAAGTTTTTATAGTTATAAATACAGTCTACAAGTCCTGCAATGTTCTTTCCTTGCAGTCGAATCCCCAAATAAATCTTTTTATTTATTGAGAAGAAGTATTATTATGATGAAATTCAGCAATGTTTCCTGGATGAATCATACACATACAACTGATCGAGTTCCAGCACGACTATTCTAAAAAAGATTGCAGAACACTGATTAATTGGTTAATCGACTTTTATAAGACATTTTTTGAGTAACGTGAAATAAAAAACAAGTATAAATTACATGCTAACAAACCTCGCGTACACACTCTGAACGTTACACTCCAAGCAATAATACAAACGAATGCAAGATTGTTAATCGAAAATCTAGTTTTGTATAGCTCTGTCATTATTTAAAAACGAACAATAAATTAATATCACATTGTTTCCATCTCTGTTGTTTGACAAATTCAGAATAAGGCCTAGAGAGGAATGAGTCAAAGTGCTTGCTACGTTGGAGAACGCATTGGCCAAAAGCCTTCTTTTACCGTCTCACACCTCTCACAAGTGAAAATCTATTTTACTATTAACTTCAGTATCATTGTCCACAACATTTTTTCAATTTTTATTTTTTAGCGCAAATTGCTAGCGGTATTCTCAGCAACTTGCTTTGAAATGTTTAATTTCAAAATGTAGAGACAAGCGTAGATATGTGTTATAATATGTGTTACGATGCATAATCATAGTTTTGTTGCTTATCGGGTTACACTTCTCACAGAATGGATTTCTTGCATGCTAACATGCTTGTGAAATTCATACGTTGGGTTCAGGAATAAGTGGAAAAAAAATCAAATAGTTTGTATACAGACTCTTCAAATGAACTAGTGGCCTCCTGACATTTTAAATTATACTTTTAAATCGATATTTCGAAGCCTAATTGATTCTGTATCTGTTCCAGCCCATACCTGCAACATGTAATCTATTGCAGGTAAGGGCAAGCGAAAAGTTTAGTTTTAGCATGTTTATTTTTGACATGTGTTGATATCGCCTAGAGCAAACAACTTTATATTGCATCAGCAGCCGGAGGTTTTTATCCGTTTTTCGAATAGCTGTAGCGTTGAGTTTTGCGTCAATACAAACTATGTTAGTATTCACCAAACAGTCAATATCCTTCATGTCAAATAACTAAATTTCTTCAGGTTATACCTCATCAGTTTTTCCTGTCAAATACGAGTCAGAAAGTACATCGCCGTCCATGCAAATAAAGCCAGAAACGACTGCTGATGTCGCAGAGTTATTTGGCCCAAAATCCTTTGATTGTCCTAGGTTTTCATCGATGAATGGCTTTGCTAATGTTGCAATATCCTCTCTCTTTTTTCATGATCATATTCTGAATAGCAACATCTATTGCAACTTAGAATTCCAACTTTCCTTCGTAAAGGAACGCTTGCATTGTAAAACTGAAAGCACTCATACAATGTACTAGATCAAATGAATAATATTTGGTCATTGATTCTTTGAATTTCCGAAAAACTTCCACCAGGAACATAGTATTTCTTGCAATGGCTTCATGTCACATTCCAACGGGTTCGGCCCAATCCTCATACCTTATGTTTTTTGTCCCGAAGTTGACTTTATAAGTTCTGTTTATAAGGGATCTCTGTCTGGTAATACATAGAATCAGATTTCACAGCTTTACAACAGAAATGCCACTGACGAGTAGCATATTCTAGAACACGCGCGGTCACTCCCCTCTTTATGTATATCTTCGACGTGACATCCTTGTCTAGCTAAAGCTGAGTTAGAGAGGCAAAAGAACGCTAACGTGTTCTTTTGCCTCTATGAAACCATATGGTTTGTCTAATACCCAGCAGAATTTAAACCCGGTTTCTATAAAAAATAGGTTGATGACACTTTTGTCAGCTTTTCTAAACATTCCCATACAAGAAAATTTGTAGATTACAAGCATTAACAACACGCCAACATCAAATTCACGGTCGAAACCTAACACAACCGCTCTGTTCGGGACCAGAATAACAAAATGCACACCAGCATTTTTAGAAAACCCAACTTCTCAGGCCTTGGCATGAGCTTCTTTCTTTTCCCATAGTCCTCTCAAAGACAAGATCCACAACATCAAAACCTTAATTCATAGAGCATATAACCTTTCAACTTCATATGTAGCTTTTAACCAGAAAATTGATTTTCTTCTAAATTTCTTCACCAATAATGACAACCCAATAGCCTTATTCGAGAAACATTGCAGTAGCTTCCTGAATAATATCTTTTCCAAACGAACCTAAACATTAACTGCCAAAAAGAAAACAGTTTTAGGGGACCTGTTTTGACGGAAACAACGCTCCATTGTAGATTGAATAGTGACTCATTTACATGTATTGCAGTATATCATATTTTGTCCATTTATAAGCCCTATGCATACCCGAATTTCTGTAGTACGGAATTATACTTGTTTGTACGTTGGAAGCCCCTTTGTAGTCATTTTAACATTCGCGGGTTTACGTTTCATTTCGTGAGTAGCTCCTACCAGTTAGCACTTTTTAATATCAAAGCTTCCGCCACTCGATTAGAATTTCGCCGTCGGTTCACGGTCTGTCCATTTTTTTGCTCCGCTCCTACACCTGAGTTGCTCCAGTGTGTCTCACTTATTGCTAGTTTCCTGAGCTCCCCTAGGCGGCCTATCATCATGAGCACCAATCAAGCGTATCTGAGCGACTGTGCGGTGGATACACTTGCATCGGTTTAGAGGCTTATAAAATCTCTGCCAATAGAACCGGTCCTCAGTGTTCCCGCGAATACGCTCCGCCCTCATAATGCTTCTCTCAAAGCTGTGTTGATGTTATGTTTACAAGTGTTTACAAGTGTAGGAAGGCAACATCAGGCCTATTGGCCTAAACCAGGTTGCCTTTTGATAGCAAGAGAGTTAGTTCTGGAGTAGAACGTCTAAGAGGCCTATTGGCTCAAACTAGGTTGCCTTTTGATAGCAAGAGGATTAGTTCTGAAGTAGAACGTCTACAAGAGCTTCATGTGCCCTTTCTGTTCTTATAACAACAAGAAAGGGAGGGGTTTAGCTATTTATCGGCGATTTATTTAGAACTTATCGAGCCTCGACTTAAACGCTTTGATTGCATTGCTGTTTACAACCTCTGCTGGAAGTTTGTTCCGCTCTTCGACAACTCTACACGTGGAAAAAATTGCGCGTGATGTCGAGTGAGGAACGTTTCCCAACGATTTTGCATCCATAGTTCCTAGTCACTCCGTTTGTATCTGAGTAAAAGGCTCGCTCGGTCGACGTTTTAAACCCTTCGTAATCTTCCAAGCTTCTTTCATGTCGCCTCTGACTCAACCTTTCTCTAGCGAATAAAGATTGAGTTCACGAAGCCTGTCTTCGTACGATTTATCCCTCAGCGAGGGGATGAGTTTGGAAGCCATACGTTGAACCTTTTCAAGTTTGATAATGTCTTTTCTAAGGAATGAAGACCAGAATTGAACGGCATACTCGAGATGCGGTCTAACAAATGCATTAAATAACTTGAGCAAACTGTGCTGGTTTTTGTACGAGATAGTGCGTGATATCATATCTAGCATTTTGTTGCCTTTCTTGGCAGCATCGTTACACTGCTTGCTGCTTTTTCAGTTTTTACTAATGATGGCACTTAAATCTCTCTCCTTGGTGACGGGAATAGGTTTCTTTCCAGACATTGAATATTCGTGTTTGGGTTATGAGGACTTATGTGCATAACTTTGCATTTGTCTACATTAAATTTAATTTGCCACTTTTCTCACCAATCAACCATTTTGTTTGAGTCTAGTTGGATCTGCTGACACTCTAGTTCAGTTTGCACTTTTCCTCGATCTTAGTATCGTCTGCAAACTTGCTAATGTTTGAGAGTACTTTGCTATCGAGATCGTTAATGAATATTATAAAGAAAACTGACCATAACACGGTTCCTTGAGGTACGCCGCTTGAAACAATACCTCAGGGGGAGGAAGCTCCGTTAAGTACAACTCGCTGTCGTCTGTCCGTAAGCCAGCATTTTATCCAGTTGTTAAGCCCTCTCCAAATACCGATGCTGTGCCATTTACTAATTAGACGCTTGTGGGGGACTTTGTCAAAGGCTTTTTGAAAGTCAAGGTAAATGATATCGATTGGAGATTTTGGGTCGTGGATTTTGATTATACTTCTGAAAAATAGTAGCAGATTCGTAAGACAGGAGCGGTTGAGCCTAAAGCCATGCTGGGAGTAGCCAATCATTTTGTTTGATTCTAAGAATTCTTTAATTTTATCCGTTATCAAACTTTCCATCAACTTGCCAATGACTGAGATAAGACTAATTGGACGGTAGTTGCCGGGATACTTTTTGTCCCTTTTTTTTAAATTGGGGTAACATTGGCCTCTACCCATTTAGAGGGGCAGGTGCCATTTGTGAGAGATTTTGTGGAAAAGTTTGATAAATGTTCTGTGATTCCGTTTTTAGTCTCTTTTAGAATTCTGGGATGAATTTGGTCTACACCTGGAGATTTGGCTACTCTCAATTTATCTATATATTTAATGACTTCGGCGGAGGAAAAGTTCACTGTGGTGAGGGCTTCAATTTGTTTTCCGCTATGATATCCTCAAGATTAGCAATATCCTGATTCTCCAACGTAAATACGGAACAAAAGTTTTCACTAAGTATGGTGTCGTCCGTTTCTAGCTCACCAACATCGTTCTCAAGAGGACCTATTACAGAACTTGAATTTGTTTTACTCGAAATATAACTAAAAAATTGTTTTGGATTAGTTTTGGCATTGGCAGCAATTTTAATTTTCATAATCCTTCTTCTTACGTTTCATGACCCTCTTTAGATCTCGTCTCCTAATTTTGTGTTCACTTTTTGCTACGTCGTCATGTGGATGTCTCTGCTTTATCAAATGATTTGCTTTCTTTCGTGAATTAGGGCGCTGCAATTCTCTTTTCCAGTACTTGGCCTGATAGACTGCTGTTCGCATGTTTTTTTCGCGGGATATGCTCATGTTCAATATTTTCAAGTGCAGTCAAGAAATAGTCAAGCGACTATTTCTTGACAGTAGTGCAGATGAATATGTTGATCTAAAACATTAGTTTATGTTGCAGCGGAATGAAGTATTACTGATTGTCATACAAATGTAATTATACCGCAAAATTATAGTAACAACACGAGTAAATTTTGGAACATTGACAATAGTAGCTATAATGTCTGCAGTTGACAGGGCATCCCCTGTCTGCGTATGGCGGGGCATCTCCTGTCTGCGTATGGCAGGGCATGTCCTGTCTGCGTATGGTGGATTTGTGGGGGGCGGGGTAGGTATGTGTCGGCGGTGGGTAGGGTTGACTCAGGATATTTGTAGATGAATGGGTTATAACAGGGTATTGTGTATCAATTGAGTTATAGATGTATGTTTTCTATACCTTAGATATAACATAGTTTCCCTTCACGGAATAGATGTATTTTAATGTCATTCATCGCATGGTTTTATATAAATAGGATAAGCAAACATGGTTGTATAGTTTACGTGTATTAGGAACAATTACAGAGTACTTAGCACGCGGTATTAAATGTTATGGTTCCGCACATATTTTGGTTACACGAGTTATTATTTTTGGATATTTTTATCACGAGTTTCGACTTATGTATCATTTTTCCGTAATTCTTTGTTGTAGAAGCGTTAGATAATCTTTTTTCGGGGGTATTTCGGTACAGACGATGCGCAAAGTAAAGACAGTACGCTCCACAGACGAATGAATGGTTACTTTGAATTAGTTTTTGTAGTATGAGTGATATATTTGCAACGGTTTTGTAATATGTAGCTATGTTCCCTCCGTAGATTATAGGATTAAACCCAAATGAATCGAAAAAGTAGGGTTTATTCTTATTTCTATATATGAGGGTCCAGTCCCATCATATTAGGGTAGCGCTATGGCAAGACGTGTCCTATCACCGTATGGCATGACATGTCCTATCAGCGTACGGCAAAACAGCGTCTGGCATCATTTGGCAAGTGGCGTGGAGTGGAGGGGTATCGGTGTAAGGGTGACTCAGAAGATTTGTAGATGAATGATTTATAATAGAGTATTGTGTATCATATGAGTTGTTTTAGATGTATGTTTTGTATGCCTTAGGTAAAACATAGTATCTGTTCACGAAATAAAAGTGTTTTAGTGTAATTCATTACATGGTCTTATATAAATAAGATAAGCATACACAGCTATAAAGTTAAATTTTATTAGGAACAATTACATGCCAAACCTATAGTAAACGCTGACTGGCGCAGACTGGCTTCTGTCGTCACTGAGTGGACTCTCGCGATGCTTTCTGGTGGGTGAATATTATCAAACAATGGCGCATTCATCGGACCTCTGGGCGCTGTCATGAGACGAGGTCAATGAAGACGCTACCACGCTTTATTGGAAATAGTGGAACAGATGCTGTGATTTGCATCGTATTAGGGTGCGAAGGTGGCGAGTAGTGTCAATCGGAGGCATCCAAGGCGTGCCAAGTCAGTAAAATATGTTTCATGGCATGAAGCGAAGCTCAAATGGTGATCATCACAAATCATCCTCTGACAATCTGGAATGTAAATCTTGAGTAAATGTTCTGGATGTGTTACAGATTGATAAGATATAAATTGGAGTCGGAACAGATCTTGCTCAGTCGTCATTTTGATCCTGTTCTGAAAGGATGGTGTATAGCTTGTGTAGGCGACATTTCAATAAAAAAGTGGGGTGGGGGTGTGTAATCTGTGCAGAAGGGAAATACATTTGAATAAATATAAATCAACAAGCAATTTGTAGAGTCATCTCCAACGAAGTCATTGTCTTGAATATGAAAATTATTGGAAAGAAAAGACAAATCATAGAAGTGTGTCATCAAAGGATGTAGTGCCAGAAGATGTTGAAGTAACTTAAGTATACCTGGTATGAGACGAAGTGTTCGTTTGGGTAAAACTCGTTTCAAATACGAATCACTTGTAACATATATCCATCTAAATTTGAAATGGGGCCTCTCTGCTAACTAATATTTTTCGAGAGTTCCCACGAAACAAAATAACGTAAATTAAAAAGGGGTATTTACAGTCGTGTGGATGGCTTCATATGTCTATATCAATGAGTTAATATCTTACATAAGGTTAGGTTAGGTTAGGTTTTGATGTCGAAATATGACAATATTCAAAATAATATGAATCACGGATAGCATTCAATAAATCGACGGAATTTACAACAGAAAAACTGTCCAAAATTTACTCAATTAGGAGTGGAATGTAGTCGAACTGCTAAAGATAGATCAAAACGTAGAGGCATCCATACTATACAATACTATACAAGCTAGATAAAAATGGTTTGACGCCAGTCAACAGCCCCCCGTTACGTTTCGCATTGAGACTTATATAGAAAGGACAATACATCTGGCGGTGTATATTCTACATAGCCATCACATCTGAATTAAAAAGGTTAGGTTAGCTCAGAATGACTAATTTTTTTAAACTAAAATGACGTAAAACTGATTTATATTTACAACTTTGCTGGTAATGAAGTGAATTATATCTATCGGAATCAGGCTGCTGAGGCTCATCCAAACACAAAGTCTCTCTAACATAGCAATTAAAAATGAAACTTGTGGGGCAAATATCCATATGACCTTGATCGAAAGTCCAAATGGCTACTAAAAGGTGGAAACCATCTCTACACCATGACCTGATAAACCGGCAAATCATGTTCTAAACAACGGATATGATAGGGTACAGTGACGAATACCACAAAGTTGCAGTACGGATCCGCACTTCCTAAACATATTATACTATGATTACGTTGAAATCATACAATAACAATGAAATACCTAAGTCATATCTCTACAAAACCTTAACAATTTAATCATTATCTATGATATATAGTATTTGTATACTCCTGGGATACCTCCATTCATGGATTTGTACACTAATATGAGACTTGATCACACTAGCTAGCTTCCTATCATCCCCATCGCTCAAAAGATCGCCCATTGAAGACTTGCAGGCGCACAATAACTCAAGGGATACCTGCAGTCATGGGATATGTACATTCTTGGAAAACCTCCACTCATGGGATAGGGTACTTAGACTCACAGGAGACTCTTTGTTATCATACATTGCCATATAAATCGCGAATTATATAGGCTAGGAGAGATTTACCTTCTTGAACTATGTTGACTGCGATCCTTGCATCATAAAATATATCAAAATGGTAGCACACACCCAACACATAGATAAATTTGATTGAAATACTTTACGCTATTGCATATTGGCATATTTGATGACATCAACACCGAATCCTATCATAATTTCGAATAATTTACTCTATCTTATTTTATGTTACAGGTAGCAACAGTTACCTGCTTGATGATGTATCATGAGGCTAATCCTATAGGCAATTAATTAATATACAGTGAACAGATAAGAAAACCAGCTTGTAACAGAACAAAAAAAGTTATTATCAAAAGGAACTACGCCAGTAACTGTATAAGAATGTAAAATATACATGAAACATCACTATTGTACAGTTCCTGACCAATTACGCCAGAAATGGTGTGGTCTGTGTAAGTTACAAAAGTAACAACCCCTAAATTCTTTTGAATATATAAGAGAATCGTTCAAACTTCCAAAACCAAAAAAAAATCGATTTTAACAAGAATTGGAACTAATATCTAGACGTATTTCGGTCCCATATTTCCAGCACAACAACAAATTTAGTGTAATGAAAACAAATTAAAGTACCAATAATATGAT
>SDVV010012325.1:0-15504 GCA_016164225.1 Gammarus roeselii
AATATGTATAGATATAGATAAACTGTGCCATTCAGAACTATACACCAATCAGATTATACTTTTTTCACCTATATTTACACGTAAAAATAATGGCATGATAATTCAATAAATGAAGCATACAAAATAATTATGAACGACCAAAGTGGAAGTATTCATCAGCTGCGCCATTACAAAGCCTCTCCGCGCCTGTGAGGAAAGGTGACACTCACTGCTCATAGACAAAGCCTCCCCGCGCCTGTGAGGGAAAATCACACACTCACTGCTCATAGTGTGTGCTGGACACACTGGAACGGAACCTAGCAGGTCATTTACGCGCCATGCTGGTTGCTGGGAACCCCTTCAAGTTTTCAGGGGCTATTAATGGGGAGCAAGTGGTACACAAGATAGTGTACAAGATGTTGAGATGCAGACTGTTATGGGGTAAACGCGGTGATGGGGCACACACGGTGAAACGGTAAACGTGGCGACAGGGAACACGTGAGGACGGGATCCTTGCGGTGATTGGGTAAACGCGACAATGGGGCACACGCAGTGATACGCCAGCACGTGATGGGGTACACGCGGTGATGTGATGCACACGCGATGTTGCACACGGGGCGAAAGGGTACACGCGGTAATAGGGTGCAGGTGGTGATGGGGTACATGCGGTGATGGGGCCTACGCATGATTGAGAAAACGCGATGATGGTGTACAAACGGTGATGGGGTACATGCAGTGATGTGGTATACGCGATAATGGGGTACAGGCGATGATGGGGTACAGGTGGTGATGAGGTACATGCGGTGAGGGGGTACAGGTGGAGATGGGGTATAGGTGGGGATCGAGAACAGGCGGCGACGGGGTACACGCGGCGATGTCGTACACGCAGTGCTGTGGTATAGGTGGTGATGGGGTGCACGCGTTGAAGGGGTACAGATGGGGATCGGGTACACAGCGATGTGGTAAACGCGATGATATGATAGAGGTGATGGGGTACACGCGGTGATATGGTGCACGCGGTGATAAGGTACAGGTGACGCGGTGATGGGATACACCGTACCCAACAGGGGACACTAAGAACAGGGAACAGAGTAATTCGAGCCTCAATAGAATGTTGAGTGCCTGTAGCTCCCTACAACACATCTTCTTCTTCCACGCTACAAGCCATGGCGATCTGTACAGTAATCATTAATAGCCACCTTCATTACCAGGCCGTGGGCACGACTAAGAGGCCAATTTCTTTCATCTTCAAGCACGGAAATATGATTGAAGACGACTTCAGTCGAGTAACTGATTATGCTTCAGACTTTTGACAGTAGGCTTGTTATTCACGCTGTAATTTATTTGACAAGCTTCATGAGCGTTGCTTCATCCTAGCAAAGTTGCGCTCTGTTGAAGGCTGTAGCTGGAGTGTTTGACGTGGAAAGGCAGCCCAGCCAGTGCTCAAATTAAAACAACTATTTAGATTCATTAAAACGGCTATCGATCTGTCAGATAACTAACACCACCTCTGTTGGGTTGGCTGTTACTTGTCCCGACACCTCCACTAAGTCGGAACAGATGTGGCCTTCAGCATACATTATCGTGTTCGGGTTGCATGTAATCCTTGGCAACACGAGAGCGCTCTCCCGAGCCCAGAGGAAACAGGCCTACGTGATCGAAGATACGATCGTTAACGACAAGTAATTGATGTTGCTGTTAAAGATAAGAACCAACTTATTGCAATGCACCAGGTAACTAGTCCTAACAATCTAAGGAACGACTACCTGTCGTGTCTCGTAGTCGAATCTTCATTCGAATTATTAAAAAAAAAGGTGTTCGGCACACGTAAATAAAGGCTCAGAAGGAATCGATGGCAAGATTTTCTTTGAAGTCAGCCAGCGTTGTTACTGGTTGAGTGTGTGTGGAGGATAGAGAGTGTAGATACCGTTTGAAATGAGGAAACTTGCGTTATATGAGCTTATGTAACTGTACCGTGTAGACACCATTTCATTTCTTGGAGTAGTAGTAGTTGCTTCTGTTTTCCACTGGAGTCCCAACGCGAAGTTAATGCAAGCTCCCCCGTAGGGCAATTAAAGAGTGGCAGAGTAGGTGCAGCGTAGATTCCGAGTAGGTTCAACGCAGATTCCGAGTAGGTTCAACGTAGATTCCGAGTAGATTTAACGTAGTTATCGAATAGGTTTAACGTAAATACCGAGTAGATTTAATGTAGATACCGAGTAGATTTAATGTAGATACCGAGTAGGTTTAACATAGATACCGATTAGGCTTAAAGTAGATTCAACATAGAGTAGTTTCTTTCGCGCTCCACAGAGGCCCCCAACGCCAAGTCGTCGCACAAATCCACTCAGGGCCCTTGCAGGCGTCGAACGATGTATAATTATATAACTAATACAAAATTGATCACCATGAAAAAAGGGCACAAATAAATACTGGAGACATAGAGGGAGAAATAATAAAAAACTAAAATAAAATGTTAATGATCTATAAAACAAATAATCATCCATCCACCCCAATTTATTCTTGGAATAAGTTCTATGTTTCAGCAATGAATACGCTCTCAGAGAGGAACATTTTCAGACACACATTATAAACAAATCTTTCCGTCGCTTCCATTATCAGGCTGCCAAACGTTAATATGTGGGCTATCTCTGAGCAGCCTGTACTACACAACCTCTTTGCTAACTCTGAGCAGCCTGTACTGCACAACCTCTTTGCTAGCTCTGAGCAGCCTGTACTACACAGCCTCTTTGCTAACTCTGAGCAGCCTGTACTACACAACCTCTTTGCTAGCTCTGAGCAGCCTGTATTACACAACCTCTTTGCTAGCTCTAACAGCCTGTACTACACAACCTCTTTGCTAGGTCTAAGCAGCCTGTATTACACAACCTCTTTGCTAGCTCTAAGCAGCCTGTATTACACAACCTCTTTGCTAGCTCTGAGCAGCCTGTACTACACAACCTCTTTGCTTGCTCTGAGCAGCCTGTACTACACAACCTTTTTGCTAGCTCTGAGCAGCCTGTATAAAAACCTCTTTGCTAGCTCTGAGCAGCCTGTACTACACAACCTCTTTGCTAGCTCTGAGCAGCCTGTATTGCACAACCTCTTTGCTAGCTCTGAGCAGCCTGTACTACACAACCTCTTTGCTAGCTCTGAGCAGCCTGTACTACACGACCTCTTTGCTAGCTCTGAGCAGCCTGTACTACACAAACTCTTTGCTAACTCTGAGCAGCCTGTACTACACAACCTCTTTGCTAGCTCTGAGCAGCCTGTACTACACAACCTCTTTGCTAGCTCTGAGCAGCTTGTACTACACAACCTCTTTGCTAGCTCTGAGCAGCCTGTACTACACAACCTCTTTGCTTGCTCTGAGCAGCCTGTATTACACAACCTCTTTGCTAGCTCTGAACAGCCTGTACTACACAACCTCTTTGCTAGCTCTGAGCAGCCTGTATTACACAACTTCATTGCTAGCTCCGAGCAGCATGTACTACACAACCTCTTTGCTAGCTCTGAGCAGCCTGTACTACACAACCTCTTTGCTAGCTCTGAGCAGCCTGTATTACTCAACTTTATTGCTAGCTCCGAGCAGCCTGTGTTCCGCAACTTCATTGCTAGCTCTGAGCAGCCTGTATTCCGCAACTTCATTGCTAGCTCCGAGCAGCCTGTATTCCGCAACTTCATTGCTAGCTCTGAGCAGCCTGTATTCCGCAACTTCATTGCTAGCTCCGATCAGCCTGTATTCCGCCACTTCATTGCTAGCTCTGAGCAGCCTGTATTCCGCAACTTCATTGCTAGCTCCGAGCAGCCTGTATTCCGCAACTTCATTGCTAGCTCCGAGCAGCCTGTATTCCGCAACTTCATTGCTAGCTCCGAGCAGCCTGTATTCCGCAACTTCATTGCTAGCTCTGAGCAGCCTGTATTCCGCAACTTCATTGCTAGCTCTGAGCAGCCTGTATTCCGCAACTTCATTGCTGGCTTTGAGCAGCCTGTACTACACAACTTCATTCCATCGGGACTCGACAATTATAACTTGATCAAATAAAAAGTGGTCATTCCAGCCAAATCTCCTCTGCCTATTGCATGATTTTTTTTTGTACAGATATATCACGAAAATTGAGTTCATCAAAATATGCAACTTGAAATAAAAGTATACAGTAATAGAATATAAATAGAATAGTGGATCACAAACTAGTTTCTTCATGCGGAATCGATCAATTTTAGCTCGACGTAAAAATGTTTTCCAGTGGTGATCATCTCATTATAAAAAATATATAATATCACATTCAAACATTGAACGGCATTCATTATCACATTATCAATAAAGAGCCGTAATATCGCATGTCAAACATTGAACGGCATTCTCGATTCCATGTCCATCGCGCAGTACAGTAGTTTTCCAAGAAAAAAAATAGATGAAAGAAAATCTTACAGATACAGACACTAGGCCGAAATCCCCAGCAAGGAGGGCGGCTGACGGCAAGGCGCACATTACACTCTCCTACACTCACACTCGGACACCTTAGCCTTCTTGCGCAAATGGGTCCGGCCGGGAACCCCGCAACACTCCCTCCGGGTTATGAGTGCGGTTCGAGGTCAGAGTCGGTAGCAAGGCCCGACAGTGTGACTGGTTTACCCCTGCCGCGTCATGATGACCGCCCTCCCCCACCACCCACGACCATTCCGTCTCTCAACGATGTGCCTAGGGCGGGAACGCACATCAGGGCAGCGTCAAAACTCATTCGTTCACAATCATTCTCCGCTTACGCCTACCCTGTGCACGCTCTCTCGCTACCTCCACACTCGGGTCTCTCCTTCCCAACGCCTGCTTCACACCATCCATCCACCCAAGCTTCGGTCTCCCTCTCGGCCTACGTCCACCCGCCTCTGCCTTCCACACCCTTTTCACCAATCTCCCCTCATCCATCCTCACCACGTGCCCGAACCATCTCAGAAGACGCGAATCAACTCTGTCCTCTAACTTCTTCACCATCCCCGTTCTGATTCGAACCACGTCGTTGGTGATTCGGTCTCTCAGCGTTACTCCAGCCATGATCCTCAAACATTTCATCTTGAAAACATTCAACCTTCTTCTCTTCTCTGCTCTCATCCCCCAAGTCTCAGCTCCGTACAGCACAGTTGGCACGACGACACCCTCATACAGCCTTCTCTTTGCTTCCATCCACAACGTCCTGCAGCTCAGTACGCTCTTCAGTGCACCCAACACTTTACACCCCTCCTTCACTCGCGACTTCACCTCAATTTCCACTAGTTCAGTCTTCTCCACATGGCAACCCAGATACTTAAAACACTGAAATTCTTCCAACAACTCTCCATTTAGGAGGACACTAATTTTGTTCGCATTTACACTCCTTGAGCATCTTATTACTTTACTCTTACCCACGTTCACGCGAAGCTTCCTCCTCTTACACACTCTACAAAACTCAGACACCAGACTACATAGCTTCTCCTCTGAATCCGCCACCAGAGCCGTATCATCCGCAAACAGTAACTGCTCAACTGCCAACTCCGCCCATTTGCTTCCAACAGCTCCAAGCCACGACCCAGCACACTCGCGTTCACCTTCCTGACTACTACATCCATTTAGAGATTGAACAGCCAAGGAGACATCACGCAGCCTTGTCTCAGACCCACTTTCGCTGTGAACCAATCACTCACCTCTCTTCCCACTCTGACACACACTCGGCTGCCATCATAGAAACTCTGTACTGCTTTCAGCAGCTTTCCGCCCACTCCATACAAACGCAACACTCTCCGCAGCCCTCCCCTGTCAATCCTGTCGTATGCCTTTTCCAGATCCATGAAAGCCCAGAACACATCATTTCCTTTGTAAGGTACTTCCCACAGACCTGTCTCACTTCAAAAATCTGATCGGCACACCCTCTACCACTCCTAAAGCCACATTGCTCTTCTCCAATTGCGCAATCCGTACATTCGCTAATCCTTTCGATCAGCACTCTGACATACAGCTTACCGACCACACACAACAAACTGATACCTCTTGAGTTGCAGCATTTATTTTGTATCTCCTTTGCCCTTATATAGCGGGACAATGCAAGCACTGTGCCACTCACTCGGTACCACGCCCGCCACAAAACGAATGTTTAGTAGCCTCACCAACTATTCGACAACCGTTATTCCACCCTTTTTCAGGCACTCAGTCGCAACGCCATCCAAACCAGGGGCTTTCCCTGCTTTCATCTCCGGCACCGCCTCCTGCACCTCTTTCCTAGTAATGTCCGCAGCAAGTCTTTCTCCAAAAATCGGCATCCGCGCACCACCACCCACAGAAGCAATGTCAGCCTCTTTGTCATCCTCGACATTTAACAATTCATCAAAATACTCAGATCACCTTTTCCGTACACCACTACTTTCCGTCAACAACTGGCCGTTTCCATCTTTCACCGCCTCCTCCTTTCCGCTTTCTCGCTTTCTCACCCTCTTAACCTCTTTCCAGAACATCTTTTTGTTCTCCTCAAAATTCTGGCGCAACCATCTGCTCCCCTGGCATCAGCGTATTTTTTAGTTATCCTCAACACCCGCTTTACCTTTTTCCTTTTCTCCTAATGGTTGTGATAGGAAACCAACGACTTCGCCTGCAACCACTCCTCAAAAGCTCTCCTCTTCTGCGCCACCGCCAGTTTAACCTCCTCGTTCCACCACTAGCAGCCCTTCCGTCTGCACCAACCCACCGTACACCACACACATTTCTCGAACATCTCAACAAGGCGTCTCTGAACGTCTCCCATTCTTCCTCCACATCTTGCAGGTCCCACAAATTTCTCCATCAATGCCCACTGGAATTCCTCCGCTCTGTTTTTCTAATTTAGCTCACTCACTTTCACAACATCTCTTCCTCCTCCCACTCCTTTGCTCCCCTTCCACTTGGGCTCCACTCTCAAACTTCCCTTCACCAGCAGATGGTCAGACACTCCTCCACCCTCTCCTCTCAACACATGCACATCCAACAGCCTCCGCACCGCTCTCCTCAAAATCAGCACAATAACTATCAGCGTTCTCTTCACCACTTCACCATGGACCATCCTTACCCATGAGTACTTGTGGATGTCTCGCTTCTTGAAAAAGCTGTTTTCGACTACCAGCTCCTACTCCATGCATAAACCTATGAGATTTTCTCCACAGTCATTCCTACCAGGTACGCCATACCTCCATATCACATTATCCACTACTGCATTTCCCACTTTCGCATTAAGGTCGCCCAGTACAACCACATTGAATTGATTTCCCAAACTCTCAATACACTTGCTCAGGTCAGTCCAAAATTGCTCCCTTTCCTCCTCACTCCTCTCGCTACCAGGTCCGTACGCACTCACAAATACAAATTTTTCTACGTCAAACTTTACTTTCATCCACATTAATCTTGAGGACACCTCCTTCCCCTCAGTAACTCTACTAGCCAGTCGATCACTCAATAGCAACACCACACCTTCTCGTGCCCAACCTTCATCCACGCCTGACTTTCTTCCACTTACCACTTCAAACTCACATTCGCCCTTACCCTTACCCTTCAAACGTATCACCAATCTCTCGCCTCTTTGCTTCATTTGTACTACAACCACGCACATTCAGCGACCCTAACAATAGGGTTCGGAGAGGCGTAAGCCTCTTTTCCTCCCGCTCGTCTTGCCGTCGTTTAGCGATAAATTTTATAGAGGGGATTCCTAACCCCCTCGCCCCGCCTTATTAGTCGCCTCCTACAACGAACAGGGGTTGCGGTAGCAGTAATCTAAGCCCCGGCTACAGAGCTCCCCTTTTAGTCGCCCCCCAACGACACGCTGGGGTTACGGTAGCAGTATTCTAACACCCCCGCTTCGTGGGGCTTGCATAATTGACGAACTTTTCCTGTGATGTACTTCGCAAGTAATCGAACTAGAGCAAATAATCTACCTCTAGCATTACTTGCAGTAGCAATGCGAATTCCGTTATTAGCACCAGGCACAAAATACACTGCTATTAATAGAAGCGGTATCAGACGGTGCATTTAGGCTTTATTCTGGAACAGCGGTAGCAATCCAACGTAGATGAAGTTGCGGTCACGATGTTTCTTATGCACAATAGACAAAATACACTGAAATTGCAGAAAATATTCACCAGTTAAGATCACTTCTGAATAATCAAAGAAAATGCAACATACCTCAGAAGCGTAGAAACACTGCACTTGGTTGAATCAGCAGTAGGAGGTGCTACGTACGTCTGTTACAGCAAGCTTGCTTTTCGTTCAACGTTCAACTGACAGGGAAAGCGCGACGAAGGAACAATGAACGTCACAGACTGACCGCTAGCGCTCGACTGATGCTCGCGGTGGCTTGACCCCGAGCTTTATAGAGCTTCTGCACGTCGGACCGCAAGTGTCCTCAATGCCTGTCGGGCTGGTGGGCGCTAACGAGTGTACTCAAGTTGGCGCCCTTAAATGAGTCATAACATTTCAAATCGATTAAATCATTTCAGAAGATGTCAATGAGACACCATATTCGTGATAAAACTGTTATTAAACCTTTTAAAAAGCTAACTTTTCTGACGATAACGCAACTGGCGGGCCCACCAGTAAGGCTGTGTTGGTTGCCATGTCATATTTATTACTTTATTTATAAAAATGTTTAATAATAGTTGCGTTACGAATTCGACTACCCCTTGACATCTTCTGCAGAATAATTCAAAGAATTAGACATTTTATGACTTGTTTCAGGGCATCAACGCAAGAAAAGTCGTTTCTTGTGCAGAAGCTCGACAGGAATTGATGCCATCTTGTGGTCGACATACAATAGCCCTATGTAGTACTAACTGCTTAGTGGCGTTAATGTACGTGATGGTTGTTCGACAGCTTTGTAGCACAGGAAAATATTGCAGAACAAGTTCTTCGCAAAGTTGCGACAAGATCTGCTAAAAAAAATACTCGGATTACTTTGGAATGAATTCGAAGGGTCAAGATAATAAAAAACAATTACTATTCCGTGACTTTTCTTTTTTAATTGGTTCACACTTTCTGAAAGTTAGGGTTGACGTAGATATCAATAATAAATTACTGGCAAAGAAGTCAATTCATAGCATTTACTGAGCAATGCATCATCAATTGAGCCTAAATCTACAGAGCGGGCCGTCTTCTATTCTGGTAACATCGATACTATAGTACATAAACTAAAATCATTATGAAATAGAGCTGATCAACCATCATGAAATAGAGCTGATCAACCATCATGAAATAGAGCTGGTCAACCATCATGAAATAGAGCTGGTCAACCATCATGAAATAGAGCTGATCAACCATCATGAAATAGAGCTGATCAACCATCATGAAATAGAGCTGATCAACCATCATGAAATAGAGCTGGTCAACCATCATGAAATAGAGCTGATCAACCATCATGAAATAGAGCTGGTCAACCATCGTGAAATAGAGCTGGTCAACCATCATGAAATAGAGCTGGTCAACCATCATGAAATAGAGCTGATCAACCATCATGAAATAGAGCTGATCAACAATACTCGAACACCTCAATGCAATGACCGTCAGAAACCTGATAGTCAAAGAGGTCTGACAGCAGCCGAAGTGGTGTGCCTAGGCTACTGCAGTACTTCGGATGTTTGGGTACTGCGTATTTGCCCTTCTGGGGTCTGCCGACACTATTAACATACGGGATAAGATCCCTCCAACTAGAGAGTGTATTAATGTTGCCAAGAAATGTGACTGAATGAAATATTTGTACTCCTATTTCAGCAATAGCGGACTATTTTTTGAAGTAGACACGCTAGAAAATTTACATCTTCCTAATTGATGAGAAACAAGGAATTGTCGAGCTGGCTTACTATGATACAAGTCGCTGCCTTGTAATAACAACAAAACATTTGAAAGTAATCCAGGTGGTTGCACATGACTCGAGTCAATGGGCGCCAGATTACCTAAACGATTAGGAAGGCCATCGACAGAACGAGAGCTCAGGACTAGCCCTCGATCAGCTGACACCCAAAGCCTCAACTCGACGTGGAGTTAGAGGGGAAAGGTAAATCAAAACTCAGCAGAATATTACGAAATGATTTTGATTCGACCACGAGCCACTCCAGCGAGGTTGCGTCCAGCTACTGACTGGACTGGTCACTGCCAAGAGTTTCTCATTAGCAAGAGTATCAAAATCCTCCCTCTTATAAGATCCATCGCATAAAACCTCGTCGGCAAACTAGGCGCCTCGATATTACTCTTGAATAAGTGTACCGTACCTTACGCTTCAGCCTATTGATGAGAGAAAGTGATGCCAAGACCTTGCAGTAAGTGAGGATGCCCATTTGAAGAAAAAAAAAGAAAATATATCTGGGCAGTCGACGTGAGCGTAGGCTGATAAACTACCGAGCGTGGTTTCGTTTTTATTGTATTGTGATTTGTCAGTGTTCATCGCATGCTAGCGGCACTTCACTGACAAAGAATGAAGGCGCCGTAAGGTCTTGTAAGCCTTTGCGAGTGGACCTTTTCTGAGTCTGAGAGACTCCTTGCGACAAGTTTTCAAAGGTCGATTATGAGTGGAGGCTCAAGACGTCAGTTGATGCAGGGACTTCCCTGAGCTGACCATCCTTTTCACGACCTTTTTGATGGTTTTAAAGTACGAAATTATTTTTTGCAGATAATTCACATTTACTTTGTTCAGAGTACCAACAGCAGAGTGCTCAGCAGGGACTTACGACACCTTCACCGGCAGAGCATCGTGGGGCGTGTTTGTTTAGATTAAGACCAGGTGGCTCATCTCCAGCGGAGCTCTGACGTGAGCTTTGGCACTTTGCTAGCACTCTGACGTGAGCCTCAGCACTGCTATCACTCTGACGTGAGCCTCAGCACTCTGATAGCACTCTGACATGAGCCTCAGCACTCTGCTAGCACTCTGACGTGAGCCTTAGCACTCTGACGTGAGCCTCAGCACACTGCTATCACTCAGACGTGAGCCTCAACACTCTGCTAGCACTCTGACGGGAGCCTTAGCACTCCGCTAGCACTCTGACGTGAGCCTTAGCCCTCTGCTAGCACTCTGACGTGAGCCTTAGCACTCTGCTAGCACTCTGACGTGAGCCTTAGCACTCTGACGTGAGCCTTAACACTCGGCTAGCACTCTGACGTGAGCCTCAGCCCTCTGACGTGAGCCTTAGCACTTCGACGTGAGCCTTAGCACTCTGCTAGCACTCTGACGTGAGCCTTAGCACTCTGCTGGCACTCTGACGTAAGCCTCAGCACCCTACTAGCACTCTGACGTGAGCCTCAGCACTCTGCTGACACTCTGACGTGAGCCTTGGCACTCTGCTACGTACGAGAACAAAACTTCAAGATCATTAGAAGTGTTATTTTTTTTTATTGTTGTGTAAGCCCGCTAGTGCATAAGGGAATAATATTTCGTACTTGTTTTATACTGAAGATTAGAGATTTATATGTAGCTCTCAAAATAGATCAAAACTTCTTATCCCACTTAATTGTATCAAAGAAAATTAATAAACGATTTAACAATGAACATTCCAATGAAAATTTAACTTAGAGAATTTACTTAGCAGATTCGTCTAGATATATAATACTAAAACAAAATTCCAAATTGAATAAAATTCCACGCGGGAAAAGTCATTTGTTTTCCCGTTATTGACCTTCTATGAACGAATTATCCTTCGCAAGTGAACATTGTGATGTGGAAGGATTAATTCAATGGTCCTGCTATTTAATGTACTCCGCTTCGTATGGGCCAGCGATTAGCTTTTTACTGTGAGTGAGGTCAGTGAGTGGGCTTTGTAGCGTACAAATGGGATCAAAGAGAACTCGTCGAGCTGCCAGAAGTGCGTTGCAGTTGAGACTGCCTCTGGGTGGCACAAAGAATACGGTGGCACTAATGGTCCAATGTCTGCATCTGTTAGAGTCGTGAGTTATCCACGAGAGTCCTGTGCACATGCGATTGATCAATGCTCAGTCTCTAGACATGAAAAATTTGTTTTCCATTTACTATTTTCCAACTAAGGGTTTTTGCTCCGCTTGTTGCCACCTATCGTACTAATGGCCAATCACGGGCATGGCCAAGAGTGGTGCGGTACTTTACGCGAAGTGCGGTGTGTATACTGCACAATTGTCAGCGAGATGACGTATTTGGAGGCAATTAATTTTGGTAACTGGCATGCCTAATTGAGTGCATGTAGAAACTCTGTGGAGAACACAGAGACTTCTTGTTGGAGGGGACCCGAACGTGAGGTTGCCTCGCATACAGCGGCAGCTCCCACCCCGGCGGCTGCTTTAAAGCCCCCAGTGTATACACGGCAGAAATCTGGATAGTGTCCCTCGAGCAGTCTCAAAAATGCTCGGCAGTACATATTGGTTCGAGTAATTGTTTTTAGGTGTGTTTGTAAATCTAGGCAGACTGGCGGTGAGTTGATCATTAAAGTATGAGGGCTAATTTGAAGTGTTCAGTGACAGAATGAAGGCCCGATAACCTTGCAAGGGACATCCAGTAAAATCATCGAGTTATCTACGCGTAGGGAGAATTGCGGGCATATATTAGGTTTGGCTGCCATCGTGTTTGAGGCAGTGTTAAATAATAGGACTAAACTATTCATTTCATTCCAAAACATATAATTATTTGAAGTGATAACACAAAGAATGGGTCAATAAATATGACTACCTATGCTATTAGTTCAAATGGTTTACTTGAAAAAAGAACATCAGTGTGTGAACTCCAACTCTTCCTTTACCATGAACGATGTTTAAGGCGTTCCACAAAACAACATAGCCGTACTTGTAACCTTTAATGCCCGTCGCAGTGACCGCTCTCGGGACATGTTTGGCCCGCTACTTTTAACAACGTCGCTTTTAATGAAATATAAAATGTTTCTAACACGAACGATCATCAACTATCAGTTGTTTTTGGAAATTATTCATTCATAAAAATAGGGTTTATTGTATAAATGTAACTTTGCCATGTCTGACAGCTTGTAGGACCGCAAACTGAACAAGGATTGAATTTAAAGTTATTGAATTAAAAAATGACTGGCATCGAAATATTTGTAATCTTCTAAAAATATATTGGCCTCAATAATAATATCCTCATTCAATGCCTGCATATTGCTGAGCTACAACGGACGGACGGACGGACAAGTAAACGGCGCTAACAACACCTTACAGCAATCTTTGGTCAAAATACATACATAAATTTTGAACTCGTTGACAAGTCAGCGGTGAGCAGGCCAGAACTGGCAAGTGAGCGGTGAGCAGGCCAGAACTGGCAAGTCAGCGGTGAGCAGGCCAGAGCTGGCAAGTCAGTGGTGAGCAGGCCAGAACTGGCAAGTGAGCGGTGAGCAGGCCACAACTAGCAAGTGAGCGGTGAGCATGGCAGAGCTGGCAATTGAGCGGTGAGCAGGCCAGAGCTGGCAAGTGAGCAAGTGAGCAGTGAGCAGGCCAGAGCTGGCAAGTCAGCGGTGAGCAGGAGAGACGTGGTTTGAATCATCCCTTGGAAAAGCAACAACTTGCGATGGCGTAAGGCAGCAAAACACCGCTCATCTTACTCGAAGAACTTGGCACAGAATTAGGGGATTTGAACGCGTCTCTGAACAAGCGTTTCCGATTACCCTCCTAAACATGGAGACTTTACAACTACATTTATTTTGTTTGCTTCGAAGGAGTTTTGCATGCATGGCAACCAGAGGATAGTTATGGCATCGCTCCAAATTAATCAGGTGGTTTTATACACTATGTGAAGACAAGGGAATTATCGAACTATAGCTAAATAGTAATATCACAGATATTAAAGGCTCCTTCGAATGAAAATACAGACACGGCAAGTCTCACTCAACATGTCCTTGTGCCGAGTGAATAATATCACAGATATTAAAGGCTCCTTCGAATGAAAATACAGACACGGCAAGTCTCACTCAACATGTCCTTGTGCCGAGTGAATAGAAGTCTTCAAAAAAATAATTGGTCTTGAAGAAATAGTGTCGGGCTCAAACAGGCTCGGAAGGTCTGACCGGCAGGCCTGCAACATGTTTCGCCTATTTGAAATGAGTATGATGATGGGCCGACGACGTTCAGCTACCGGCAGGCCTGCAACATGTTTCGCCTATTTGAAATGAGTATGATGATGGGCCGACGACGTTCAGCTACCGGCAGGCCTGCAACATGTTTCGCCTATTTGAAATGAGTATGATGATGGGCCGACGACGTTCAGCTACCGGCAGGCCTGCAACATGTTTCGCCTATTTGAAATGAGTATGATGATGGGCCGACGACGTTCAGCTACCGGCAGGCCTGCAACATGTTTCGCCTATTTGAAATGAGTATGATGATGGGCCGACGACGTTCAGCTACCGGCAGGCCTGCAACATGTTTCGCCTATTTGAAATGAGTATGATGATGGGCCGACGACGTTCAGCTACCGGCAGGCCTGCAACATGTTTCGCCTATTTGAAATGAGTATGATGATGGGCCGACGACGTTCAGCTACCGGCAGGCCTGCAACATGTTTCGCCTATTTGAAATGAGTATGATGATGGGCCGACGACGTTCACCTATGAAAAAGCGTTCAGTAGAAATTAACCGTTATAGGTCTTTCGGAGAACGACTCCTAATGAGGGAGTGTTAGAAACAAAATAGGAAGGGTTGAGGAGAATTGAAACATGAGAAGGGTTCAAAACAGGGATCAAGAATTAGTGTTCGAGATTAAAAAGAAAAATGGGGAAGTAAGATAAAAAAAATGGACATGGCAACTAAGAATAGATTTAGTTAAAAATAATGATGTTCTTTATTACATGTAAATCGCAAGGAGATTCTTTCACTTTTGGAAGTAACTCTATGCCTTCAATTTAAATATAAAAAAATCAATATATCCCACACTTCTAGTGAAAGAATGGGTAAAAAATATTCGCCGAGTACCGATACTGGAAAGTCACTGTGCGAAGAAGATTAAATGCGTTTAAATAGCATTAAGATATTAAATCCCATACCGCGTAAAAGGTATGCGTTTAGATAGTGTTACGGGAAGACGATCAGCCCACCGTTAAAAGGCTAATATATCTGAGGTCGTGTAGGTGAGTTACGGAAGTCTTGCTCACCACTCGCGGGAAAGGCTTGGCATGACGTTTATGCAGAGCATGTACGAACCATCACATGCAATAGTCGAGAGGCGTCAGCAAATATTCTCTTGATCTTTACGCGTGACATTGAATGCGTGAAGAGATCAAAATTCTCACCAAATAAGGGCGTAGTGAAGTCAGAAATTAGTTGGTACATATATTGGTCTGTCTTTTAATTCGTTGGCATATATATTGGTGAGTGATTTAACCTCAAGTTCCGTAAGTTTGTTGCAGGCAGCTGTCACTGATGACGTCCGTCAGTTTGTTGCAGGCAGCTGTCACTGATGACGTCCGTCAGTTTGTTGCAGGCAGCTGTCACTGATGACGTCCATCAGCTTGTTGCAGGCAGCTGTCACTGATGACGTCCGTCAGTTTGTTGCAGGCAGCTGTCACTGATGACGTCCGTCA
>SDVV010012326.1:0-15503 GCA_016164225.1 Gammarus roeselii
CACTTCCTTCCCTTCTCAAGCTGTCGCATTGCCAGCACTTCCTTCCCATCTCAAGCTGTCGCATTGCCAGCACTTCCTTCCCTTCTCAAGCTGTCGCATCGCCAGCACTTCCTTCCCTTCTCAAGCTGTCGCATTGCCAGCACTTCCTTCCCTTCTCAAGCTGTCGCCTCGCCAGCACTTCCTTCCTTTCTCAAACTGTCGCCTCGCCAGCACTTCCTTCCTTTCTCAAACTGTCGCCTCGCCAGCACTTCCTTCCCTTCTCAAGCTGTCGCATCGCCAGCACTTCCTTCCCTTCTCAAGTTGTCACATCGCCAGCACTTCCTTCCCTTCTCAAGCTGTCACATCGCCAGCACTTCCTTCCCTTCTCAAGTTGTCACATCGCCAGCACTCCTTCCTTTCTCAAGCTGTCGCCTCGCAGCACTTCCTTTTTTTTTTCTCAAGCTGTCGCAACATGAACTGTACTAAGTAATGATCAGCTCAACGGCACGATGGCATGTTTAAAGTAAGACTAGAATTAGAATTAGAGAATTGTTTTGTCTTAGCGACAATAGTCTTGGAAAACATTTTTTGTACACTACAAAGATGTCTCACGACCTATGCGTCATTATTGGTCCATGCGCGTCGTTCAAGTGACCGTCATCATGTTGGCTATTCGACAGCAGGTTCCATACAAATGAATTGCATGTTGTTGGTGGAAGTAAATACCTATGGAAAGTGCTAAAGCAAAGATAAAATCGGATTGCGAAGGAAGTTTTATTTCATATACTTTTTAGAGCTTTCAATTTGGTTGGTTATTTTTAGTACTGTATTCTTTATTCCTATCGACACCGCAAACAACTGATTTGGACCTAACCACCGCAATAGCATCGCTGTGTCCATTTGTATGAGACTCCCGATATACAAATTTTCAAACTATTTCTTACGTGTCCTGCTATGAAAAATCATCCCAGTCAAATTACTGCTTCAGTTTAGGAACTTATGAGGGCCCTTCAAACTTTTATCCGCTCTTCATCCCGACTCCTCGTTTGAATGATCGCTTGAGCAGCGCCATAAACAAGACAGTTGGTGGAGGAAGAAACTGAAAGAAGAGACACGCTGGGTGGAGGAAACGAAACAGCACCTTCAAAAGGAATGGATTCTAAAGAGGTGCAAGATTAACTCCACAGTTGTGAAGGTGAAAAGTTGGAAGCAATGGTCAGACTGGTCAGACTCTCTCAAAAGTGTCGTGTTTAATCAATTCATTAAACAAAAACCTGCCCCAAAAAGTATGCAAAATATCATATTTTTTCATCGATATTTTTACAACTTTTGAATTCCTTATATGATATTTGTCACCAAATAGAGTCATAAAAGTGTTCCCAGTATTTAAATGTATTTAATAATGAAAGTCGTGGGAGTTGTTTACCTGAATTTGCACTGCAACTAACTGTACGTTCATACTCTGTTAAATTACCCGCTGATTTGCATCATGCAGAGCGTAACTTGATACATTTGAGCTGAAGCACCAGAACACCACAGTTATCAGAACAAGGATCTCTCTCAGTTCTTTGTTCAATGTTATACCGCCCTCTGGTGGTGATTGGTGCTCGTTTGCCTTAGAATTAGATCACCTGATTATTTCCGGGCTCAATCAAAAGATGTACACAAACATTCACTACAGAATTTCGATTAGAGCAAATGCTGTGGAGCCGCTTGGGCTTGTCAGTGCATTGCACATAAAAATATATACTGAATGGAGTTGAAATCCGCGTCTTATAATAAAATACTTTGACTAAACTGCGACATCCAAACAGCTGTCAGTGCTCTTCCAGACGTGGGTGGAGAGAGTGTCGCTCGTCGCTCCGTCCGTTACACGCTGACCGCGAAGGACGTTTATCTGACTTTTTGTCAAAAAATAATTTATTAAATGCAATAATCTTGCTATTATTATATTTATACACGTACCGATGGTGAGCATCATCCTAATGAACAATATGGTAAAAAAATCAATGATCCATTCGTATTATAGCTGCTTCTCAGCACAAACAATGGAATCTATAGAGGGTATTTATTTTATTAACAATAAATTATAACTCTACAACAGGACTTCGCTTATAAATACAAGCCCTAGAATAATCTCCCTCGAAATTTGTTTTAAATTTAATTTCTCAGTAACCAATATATGCCTAATAAATGCGATATTTAGGCCATTTATGTGTAAGCCTTTTCTATATTATAACATACAATTATCAAGAATTATTCATCACGTGTCATTGTATAATGAAATTCTCCCCGTTTTCTTATCAATTATATGGAATAACTGTGTATGTTGTACATCGGATATCAGTAAATAATGATCTAATGTAGGAAGGGAAGTTTTACAATTGTATAATGAGCCAACTTCTAAAATTGACTAGTTCGTGCTAACAACCTTTTGACGAGCGTGAGGACTTCTAGACACATTTGATCTCTGCTCAAAATTCAGGGATTTTTTTATTTCTTTTGGAGGTATTCAAATGGTAGCATAGTCAAGTGGGACAACTTCAATTTCACTTTAATCCCTCAGATTTGGTTAGTCTACAGGCCTTCCAACGGCATATTGTTGGGTTTGAAGGTCGGGGTAGGGGGCCTAAAAAAACTTTTGTAAAATAAGTTCTGTTAATTACTATTCCTAAATCATCATGCAAGTCAGTAGATGATCCTGTCGTAAGAAAGCCGGGCGCCAAAAGATGCCTTCAAATAAATGTTGAATAAGTAGTGAGAATGCGACGAGAAGTATAAATTATACCTTTATAAGAACTTATATTAAAAATATATATGAACAAGTGCCCTGACTAGTCAAATTTTGAGCATCATTTCCTAAATATCTAAGGGTTTAAAGTTGGTCCCCTTGAAGTAGAGCCGGTCAACTAAGTGAGACCTTCGAATTTATGTTGATCAAGCGGGGAGAACGAGATGAGGGCCTAAAATAGGCCTATAGGAAATTAGTTTAGGGATTTGTTTAAGTGCGCTAAGGCGTCAAATTTATCTCATCGCTAACTAAATGACGACGAGGATTGGTGAAATTGTTTGCCCCGAGCAATAAAGGGGAATTCCCGGAGTTTCCATCTGAATTGGAATCTTCCGCAAATGAATCCAGAAAATTCTCCCTCGTCAATTTTTGTTTTTGTTTCATCTTGCCTGCTGTTTGGTAAATTTATCTCTACCACAGTTTCGTTCATTAACCAAACTTTTACGGAATATAGTAAGGTATGTGTCACAATAACACCACAATTATTGTCATCTTCATCTAAACTGAAACCTTGTTCCAGATAAGATCATCGCTGTTGGGGTGTGCTCTGTTGGGGTGTGCTCTGTTGGGATGTGCTCTGTTGGGGTGTGCTCTGTTGGGGTGTGCTCTGTTGGGGTGTGCTCTGTTGGGGTGTGCTCCAAGTCAATTCCAGCAGTGTAGGTAGATCTCACATTGTATCAACAGCTTCCTCCCACAATAATTTGCTGGAAAATTGCTCTCCATCTCTGTCGAATGTCTGTCGATCAGCTCGTTTTACGTTTATTGCTTGACTTGCAAAGTCTCCATTAGTTTCGTTCATACTTCCCATTGAGCTATGCACGAATTTGAGAGCGAGCAGTCGTGAAGGCATCATTTTGAATGATGACATTAAGACTTCCGATAAAAGAGTGTTGTAACTTCATCGTTTCAGATTCAGGTACCATTTACTCTTTCTACGAAGAAATAGCTGAAAACGTTACCAGAATTCAGTCAGATATCCTAACCTGCAAATTACAGAACTGATTTCCAACAAAGAAAGATGACATGCGAAAATGAACATATTGACTTCACGTCCACAAACAAAGATTAAAAAATATATATATTCACAGACCATGCTCGTGAAACTTCACCTTGGCTGGACCGGTGCCATATAAGGGAAGCGGCGGTACTTGGACCCGTGTAGCTGTGACGGGCTGCTGAAAGGGCACGTGTTGCCCGCAGGGGAGTTGAAGCAATTATTCATGTATTGATTTCAATGCATTGATTATTTAACATGCTCAGAGTATACCTGTTACTACAATAACTTCGACACCCGCCTATCTGGTGTGCCATTATACGTCTGGCATTGATGTAACTGAGTTGAGCTCCTCCTGGCAATAGGGCTGACAGATACTGCTCTTCCTGGCAACATCGAATTCCAGAAGTTTTTAAAACTATCCTTTGCTTAACCAACAGCACACAAAAGTGAGTTCGGTTCAAATTCAAATTGTGAGGCAATTATTACGGTCGGTTCTGGAGATAACAGCAGTTGGGAGACAAATTTTTGAAGGGGGGATGGCGATGTGGGTATCGGAGAAAGGAAGGATGCAATGGCCTGCTCACGATTCGGGCCAAAAGAAGTCGCAATAATCATGGGAGGGAAACATGCTAGTTTTGTTAGTCCAGTTCGGGCATCTATCAAGTTGACCAAGGAAGCATCTCCAAGTAAAGATTTAAGAACATTATCCATTATTCTTTTTATTTTTAGTATCAATACTTCTCAATAGTAAATATATTTACGAATCTTTCCTCCCTTCTTGTCACGAAGTATTCATCTATTTTTCCCAAGGTTGAAGAAACCTACCCTGTCAACCCTGCCACCCCGACCTCCGGAATACTATAATGGATGGTTGCACACACGTTTCAAATTTAGGAAAACATATCACGGGTTAAACTAACAAATTTTAGGGCTAAAATGATTAAGAACATCATACATCAAGTGACTCATTCATAACCAATGAGCTACTGAAAATATAATTCACAGATTTTTGGAATTACATTTACGAGAAAATAATCACCCTGATGTTCAATGTTCATGACTGCCAACATTACACACCTTGGGGGATTCTTTTATAAAAAAAAAATCTTGATGTTATTAATGAAACCGTTAGTTTCCACGCAACGGCATCTCAGATTGATGTCTGGCAATAGTGCACTCAGCTTTGTTTAACAGTTGTCACTGCATTTATTTTAATTTTCAGTCCCCTCATTTGCCGTTAAACTGTTGGATTACAGTTCCAGCCTCGCTTGTTCACTGTTTTTTTATTTTATTTTCGGGCGAGTGTATGTGACGGTGGCCCCTCGGTAGTGGAGAGTGGTCTCAGCTCACTCCTAAGGAGGAATTGATAGGGAACTGTGTGTGAGTGAGAGGACGAAAGGAATGCACACTAAGGGTCATTCACTAAAGTGATTGTAATGAAGGCCTTAGTCCAGTATTGGAGATGAGCGTGTTTTGACTACCATTGCAGAAATTCTGGTCAATCCAGTAATTTTTCAAGTAGGTTTTTGACGGATGATACTGACAGTACTGATGACTTCACAGTGGCAAGTGGTTGTTTCACACGATTGTGGTACTTAACGGTCTCGATATACTGTTTAGATATCAGAGGCGATGTTAAGAGTTTGCTCATCAAGCGTTGATTGACGTTAAATAGCTAGAGTGCTTGCATAAAAGTCGTCAGGATGCGTCAACATTTTTTTTTATTACACTACCAACATTCAATAATTATTGAGAATTTTATGCAAACATTATTGTCTTAAGGCTATCGCAGGCTTTCGCAGGCTTTCGCGAATTGTTCTTCTGTAGACCAAGTATTTTTTAGCAGGATCTATAGACGCTTAAGCTTTTTAGTGATGTGAGCAACCTGTTAATGAAGTTTTCACTTCCACAGTCAATTGCCCACATTTTTTTCCCCGAATTGCTTCCTTCAGAACGCATCGTAGAGTCGACACTAACACTTATTTTGAGAACGATTTTTCTAAAATCGCCAGAAATTCATTCCAGCAACTCTAAATTCTATGCGCAACTTTTCAAATTATAGTTGGGTCTTGAAACAGCTAGACGATAATCTTACAAACTCAACAAAACCGAACAAGCTGAAAAAAACACCACCAGTTCCTAACCTAGAAAAATTGTACATTTTTTTAGGGGTCCTCTGGGTCTGGTCAGGACATAACAGTTCCAAAAGTGTCGCCAAATTACGGTGATCACAGAGACAAGTGCTGGTGGGGGGATGAGTTGTAGGACAAATATCATGGGGGATATTCAGGGTGGGTATAGAAATGCACGGTGTGAAGTGGTAGCGAGTTGAGTCGAGGGTGGAGAAATGAGAGGAATTGGGTGGAATGCATTTGTGAAAAATTTGCCTGCAAAATAGGCTATGGTAAATAAATGAACAAGTGAGGCTATTAATCTAATCAGAGTCATCGTTTTTACATTTGATAATGCACATACATCTCCATCATTCACTTGCTCATTCACCAGCAAGTGGGTCTGTAATAAAACGGATTATTTTCGTCCTTGCATCCGTTAACATTACATACTATCAGTCGTGAGAAAGTTGCAGAACCTTTCCATGGATCGTTGTAGACACAATAATGATAAGAAAGATGCAGGTACAAATGTTAGTATGTGAATGCTAGAAGTCTCCGAAACCAAATCGAAGAGTTAGGTATTCGTGCATTATATCAAAATATCGACATAATAGCAATCACAGAATCGTGGATGAAATTGAGCATCAGACATTATTCAAGCGAATTTACTCTCCCAGGTTACTCACTATTTCACAACGATAGACAAGGCCGAATGGCGGAGGAGTGTTGTTCCCCATGAAAAAACACTGTGCAGATATTATAAGTCACTATTCCATGCAACACACACGACATAGTATCAATCCAAATAGTCGGTAAACGCATAAAATGTCAAATCACTCTCGTCTCTTGCCTCCCAAAAAGCAAGGTTGCAGATGATATCGATCTTTACAACATCCTCGTCGATGTCACCACAACACAACTAGGTATTGTGCTATGAGACTTTAATATCCCTAACTGTCACCGCCGGATATTGTCATAGCCGCTAAAAATCTTTCAGCACACGTGCCTTCGCGCTAAACAATGTTTCAGCCTACGAGCATTTGCACGACTTCAATAACCGGACACTGTCATGACAGGACACTCTCCAAACCGCTAGAAAAAATGACATTACGTACCATAGAATAATACGTACGTCTGCCCGCGGTTTAGAAACACGTACCTTTGTCCCGGGGGTTAGAAACACGTACTCATAGGCTAGGTTAGGTTAGGTAAGAAAAATTTAATTAAAGTTATAACCAGTAAAATGATACGACTCGTTGCTGATATGACAGTGGCGGATATGACAGTGGCTGCTCTAAGTGAGGCATGCAGTTATTGTTAGCTGTTAAAAAATGGTGCCTTAGTTAGGTAGTTGGAACAACTTGTGGCTGATATGACAGTTGGCAGAGATGAAAGGGGTTGATCGGACGTTAGCTATAAAAGAAGTTAGCGCTAGGTATAGCGACCCAAACAGGCGAACAGCAGTCAATGAGCCTAAGTACTGGAAAGGAGAACTGCATCAGCTTCAGTCGCAAAAAAAAACGAAGCATTTGACAAAACAGGAACACCCACATGACGACGATGTAGGAACATGAATTCACAGTCAGCAAAAGAGCTCTAAAAGAGTTCCTAAAACGAAAAAAAAGATTATGAGAATGAAGTTGCGGCGAATGCCTAAACTAATCTGAAACAGTTGTTTAGTTATATTTCGAGCAGAAAAATCAAGAATTGTAATAGGTCTTCTTGAGAACGGTAGTGATGAGCTAGAAACCAATATTTCTGTTCTGAAGTTATGCTAGAGAATCCGGAAATTCCTAAATCACAGATTATCATAGCGGAGAGACAAATTTTGGCCCTCAGCACAATAAACACTTCCCCTGACAAAGTTATTAAACATACAGAAAAATTGAAAGTTACAAAACCTTCAGGACCAGAGGAAACTCATACCAGAAAACTGATAGAGACTAGGAACGAAATCGCCGTACAGTTATCGAACATTTTCACACAATCTTTCACAAATGGCTCTTGCCCCTCAAAATGGAAAGAAGCCAACGTCACTTCAAAAAAAAAAGACAAAAGGTGTGCCGGCAATTATCGCCCAATTAGTCTCACCTCAGTATTGGGCAAATGATGGAAAGCATGATAAGTGGTAAAATGACTGAATTCTTAGATTCAAACAAATTGATTAGCGACTCCTGGCATGGCTTTAAACACAATCGTTCCTGTCTTACGAATCTGTTATTTTTTCATGAGTATAATTGTAATTCACGACGCAAAATCTCCAATCGACATCATTTACCTTGACTTTCACAAGCCCTACGATAATGTTCCCCACAAGCGCTTAGTTAGAAAATTGCACAGCATCTGTCTGTCCGCACGGACAGACGTCAGCGAGTTGTACATAACGGAGCTTCCTCGCCTTGGGGTAATGTTACAAGCAGCGTGCCCCAAGGATGCGTGTTAAATCCAATTTACTAATTTATTAACGATCTCGATAGAAACGTGCTTTCGAACGTTAGCAAGTTTGTAGACGATACTAAGATAGGAGGAAAGTGGAAACCGAACTTGAGTGTTATCAGATCCAATTAGACTTGAACAAAATTGATGATTGTTCAGAAAAGTTACAAATGAAATTTAATGTTGATAAATGCAAAGGTGTGCACACAGTTCCACATAACCTCAAGCGCAAATATTCAATGTCCAGAAAGAAACTGATTCCTGTCACCGAGGAGAGACATTCAGGAAACAAACTGCTAGGTATGATATCCCGCACTATCTCGTACAAAAACCAACAACGTATTCTTAAGTTATACAATGAATTTGCTTGACCGCATCTCGAGTGTTTCGTTTAATTTTGGTCTCCATATCTTCAAAATCAATGTTATTAAATTAGAGAAGGTTCTATGTAGCAAACTTATCCAGCTGCTGCGCAATAAATCGTACGAAGACAGACTAGTTGAATTCATTCTTTATTCCCTAGAGAAGCGTCAATTCAGAGGTGATATGATCTAGGTGTAGCGATTATGAAGGGTAAGGAAAACTCTAGATGCGAGTGGAGTGAATATGAATAATGGATACAAAATCTTTGGGAAGCGTTTTTCACCCTTCCCAATGATTAGAGTTAGAGTGGTCTAAGAATGTAACAGACTTCCAACGGAGGTTGCAAACAGCAATACAATCGAAACGTTTAAGTCACGGCTCGATAAATTCTACTTGAGTCATCGGTAAATAGCTAATCCGTTCTCTTTTTGATGTTCTCACAGAACTAATCCTCTCGCTATCAAATGGACACCTAGTTTAGGTAAAAATTCTTGTTGTTTTCTTCTTACACTTGTAAGCTCTTGTAAACAATTCACTACACTCGCGTTCATCTCCCTGACCTCTCCATTTCTGTCGAGATTGAACAAACAGGAAGACTTAACGCAGTCTTGTCTCAGTAGCCCTTTCAATGCGGCCAACATTAAAACTCAGAACCTCTATCAACAAATTTCCGGCCACTTCATTCAAACACAAAAAACTCAGTAGGACTTCCCTGACGATCGTATTGCGGGCCAATTCTAGGCCCAAGAAAGCCCAGATTTGTCTTACTGCAAAAATCTGATCACTCACTCTCTACCAGTGCAGATGCCACACTGTTCCTCTACACTTACACCATCCGTACTGTCTCTAATCCGCTGATTAACACTCTTCCGTAATACTTACCAACATCACATAATCAACTGATACCTCTCGAGTTACAACATTCCTTTTAATTTCCTATGGCATTATGAAGAAGAACATTGCAAGTACTGTGCCATTCAATCTGCACCACGACCGACACAAAGCCAGATTCAGTAACCTCACCAGCTATTCGACTATCGTTAGCCCCCCTCCCTCTTCAGGCACTCAGTCGCAATGCCCTCCAAACCAAGGATTACCAAGCTTTTATCACCTCTACTGCTTACTGCACCTCTTCCTCAGTAATGTCCGCTTTAAGTCTCTCTCAAAACGGGCACCCGTAAGCCAGTACCCACCGCAACAACGTCGGCCTCTCTACAACCGGTTGTTTTTCTGATTTTACCACCGGGCTCCCCCTTTCTCACCCTTTTCCCCTATTTTCAGAACATCTTTTTGTGCTCCATCCAAATTCTGGCTGTACCGTCTGCTCACCTGGCATCAGCAGACCCTCTTAGCTCTCTTCATTACATGCTTCATCTTTTTTCTCTTCTCTCAATCGCTGTTTTGTGCCACCCCCGACCACGCTTGCAACCACTCATCACCAGCTCTTTTCCTTCTGAGTCACCCCCAGCTTAACATCTTCATTCCACCACTCACTGCCCTTCATTCCGCATCCGACCACATGGCGCACACTCTAATTTTTTTCGCACTTCTCAACAAGGCATCCCTAAACATCTCCTATTCTTTCGCTGTCATATACCTCCCTCAACACCTGCTGGAACTCTTGAGCTCTGCTCTCCACATTGAGCTCTGTTACCTTCACAACCTCTCTTCCTTGATCCATTCTTTTATGGTCCTTCTATCTCTGCTCCAATGTTAATCTTCCTTCCACAAGTAGAAGGTCAATTATTTCTCCACCCTCCTCACGCAACGCCTGCACATCCTACAGCCTCCTCAACACTCTCCTAGAAATCATCCGTAAATCCTTCAGCGTTCTCTCCAACAATGTACCATGGGCTATTCTAACCTATGTGTCTTTGTGGATATCTTGTTTCTTGAACCAGCTGTATCCAACCACTAGTTTGTGCTCCATGCACAAGCCATGGGAGTTTCTATTCACTCTATTTTCTTAACTGGGACTGATATACCTCCCTACCACATTCTCTGAAACAACAACTCCAACTTTCGCATTCAGGTCATTCAGTGACACTAACCACGTTGTAACCTCCAAATCTCTCCCGTCACTAACAGTTTAATCCTAAATTGGTCCATTTCCTCCTCACTCCTCATACTTCCCGGTCTGTAAGCGCTTGCAAACGCCCATCTTTATATACCAACTTAATATTAACCCGTATCAATCTCGAGGTTACCTCCTTCCCATCGGTAACTCCACTAGCCAACCGACCACTCAATTTCAGCATCAAATCTTTTCGTGCCATAGCTTCTGCCACGGCCGATTATCTTCCACTTACTACGCCAAACTCAAATGAACTCAAACCTTCCATTTTTAGCTCCCTCAGCGCCAACACATCAGACTTCTCTCACACAAGCATCACACCAATCTCTCTCCTTTTTGATTCAATCGTATAACAGCCGCGCCCATTCAGTGACACAAACAATAGGGTTCCGAGAAGCATGAGCCTCTCCTCCACTGCTCGTCTTGCCGTCTTTGAGGGAAGAACTTACTTACAAGCAAGGGGTTGTGGTAGCAACGTTTTAATCACATGTCACAGAGCGTAGGATTGGAATGTTATGATATTAATTTAATTGCTCTCTCAATTTTTATTTCAGCTCAACTGTATTTTTTTCGATTTTCGTTGGTCAGAGATCATGCTGATGTTACCTTCAAAAAACCCAATCATCTAGATTGCATCAACGTGATCAATTTTAGTGGGCTGGAGACTATCTATTTAGTAAACCCTTTTCAAACATTTTTCTGTAAGTGAATGTGCCATTTTTTTATTATTTTGAAACGTTTGAATATTGAACAGCGTTCTAATTCAAAAAGGAACATTTATTCACAGAAATGGAAGACGAATCGGTTTAGGTTTGAAGGCCTCTCAGATGTTTTACACTCTCAAACTGTTCCTCTCGGGGACCTGATCTCTTAGGTCGCAGTATTTATAGCAGAAAGCGTTCGGGGTTTCAGGAAACTTCCTGGAACCGACTGCATTTGTGGAACGGAAAAAACTCATGTGATACAATAGTGAAATGAATTTGTTATTTTTATATGAAACATGATTCATCCGTACTTGTACGTCGATTATTTCTGTATGAAACAATACTGTTATTATTTTTTGAAAACAGCACAATCGGTTGAGATTTTAAGGTCATTTTTTACACAATAAATTGTTGAGTTAGTAAACATGTAATTTGAAACAATTGTTTAACAAGGCACCCAGCTTTTATTCATCCATCCATAACTCTTTTGATTATTCGAGGACTAGTAAACGGCAACTACGCACTGTTTAGGTTAAGTACTATATATCGCTTTGCATGTCACGTTGGAGCAAGGGAAGACACAATGAAAACCATACCAAACTATGTAGATGAGAACTTCTCAGTGCTTGGAACATGGAAGGGTACTTATTCAGAACTAAGAATTGGCAAAGTTTAGTGTCCTCCTTTAAATTGTATGATGTGATCTTAAACGGCTGATGGTATGTGAACGAATTGTCTTTATCAGAAACTGCATCGTACTTGATTGGTCTGAGAACTATTAAGAACCTCAGCTGGGCTCGCGTACTGAGGAGGTCAAGTATCATTACGGCCGATATTTGTGAGCGGACAGTGTCAATATTTGTTCACAATTTATTAGGCTCAATAGACTGATCAGGCAAATCTTTCAACTTTCTCTCTACTGGTAGGATGAAGGCGAGTCCTTTGACTTTTTGAACTCTTCGCCCAATCGTTCATATTATTATTATTACAGCTGCTAAAATAAAACTGCATACCCGTACATTGAAGCTCCCATCAAGCCTTGCGACTTGATTTATGTTAGCATAAACGGAGTCTTCGCGCCCCAGCAATTAAATCAAGAAACGAGTCACTGTTGTAATCGCAGCACAGATATCTTGACCTTGCCGTCAACCATTGATATTTGAAAATTTCCGTCTATCAAAATGCCTTCGATACAATGTCAACATTATCAACTCTTCATTTCAAAAGACACATACATTTTTTTAAGTACACCCTTAGGCATTAGATTTGTTTTGCTGTAGTTTTGATTATCGTCGGCCATGTGTAGATATAACCTAAGTCAACATTATGCTGAAAAACCCGACTCATTCAAATACAAAGAAACAAATAATACTAACGTCAACGGGTGACTGGAGTCGCAGTCAGCGCACGGCCTCATGACATAGTCAGACTGAATCTTGATGAGACCTTATGGCCGCTGGAGATGGCGGTGTCTGGCTACGTAAACATTCAATTGGAACGAATCATGACAAGATGATATGGACCACAGTGACAGAAACATAATTAGTTTCTCAAGGGAGACAAACACGGTAAGCTGTCATCAAGGCATGATCAGGGTTCGCAGGTGAGGCAAACATAGAAAATGATCTGTTCTCAAGCCAATATCAAGGTCCACAAGAAAGGCTAGCAATGCTATGATACCTCACACCAATATCCAGGTCACTTAATATACAGTGAGAAGACGCAGTCGAAAGCGGCCGCCAGTTTTATAGTTTGGATGTTGTAGGAGTGTCCGCCGTCCACCTTCTGCCCTTTCTCATAATATTTCTATATTACACCAACAACTTTGTTGTCAAAAAAATATATATATATTGTAAATAATCTACGGTGAATGCACCCAATATTTAATTTACTTAAAATTCTTACATCTAAATGAAGTTGTAACTTGATATTCGGTAATAGTTAATAAAAAACACAGAAAAAAATCCACTTTTCAACTGATATTCAACTAAGTATGGACTGTTTTTAGTTCAGCTCTGACTCAATATAGCTGGTGAATGAATTCTATGAATAGAATATTCATCAATTCGAAAGTATGTCGAAAAAGTATTATCTAAGATTTTTGATATTTCTAATCATTATTTTATTGTCTCTCCCTATTGCACACTAGGCACTTAGACTAAAGGACTGATGCACTCCCTGGGAGGCTACCTTGACACAGAGACAAAATCTGTGGTTGGTGGATCTTCTTCATCTTACAGCGTCTGTCACTCTACGAGCATGTCACTGACCAATACCCAAACTGTCTTTTATCAATCAATTGTTTGCTTCTTAAAAACATGACAATGAACTGCAAATAAAAATATACTGCGTTCGAAGAAGTTAGGGTTCAAGAATGTGCGTGCAAACTGGTGCCACATACTTTTATCATTTGATAATTAATATTTGCTCCACATGCTGTCTTCAATCGGCGACCTGCTGGAACTGATGCAGTATAAACGTTGGAACATATAGAAGTTGTATTGATTCCATTTGTCAAAGGTTCTATTATCTTTCGTACTAGTCTAATTTGCTCGTTGAGTCCAGAAGCGTTGATTTAAGGTTATCTGTTACTCTATGGACCGCCTAAAAATAATCCAATATTGCAAAAATTTAAATGACGACTTATTTCATTCATTCAAAAAATCCATTTGAAAAGTTACAATGGGTTCATTTTAATTTTTGAAGCCTTCGGAACTCCATTTAATGTGATCAGAGATCCGATATCACTTCATGCTTGCTTGTGTCTATTCTTGATTGCGTTGACTGTGGAAAATCGTCATTTTACTCAAATGATTATATTTAAAAAAGAAACTTTAAGAGGTTGAACCTTTCAATGAGAACGTATATTTATAACAAATCTTACAATGTACTGTAGGATCCAGCCAGAATAACCACGAGGCCGCCTCAATTACTTGCCAGCATTGCATAACATTCGAAAGCTGGCACAACATTAAAGCATCTTTGCCTCAGTTCTGAGACTACACAGAATAAGCCAGCCGGCGCTATACAAACCCAAACTCCTACTCTGTATCTGGCACAACAATATGGCAGCCTCAGTTCCGGGACTTCACAGAACACGCCAGCCAACACTATATACAAAAATCCTGCAATTGGAAAAAAACCTCAACACAACAATCCAGCCGACGTATCACCGGACCTGTCTTCATTTCAAACTAATCACGCAGAAAGCTCATATGTGTGTCTAAATATCAAAGTTTTAAAGCCTAGTCCAGTTTGCTGGGCACTCCAAAAAAGATGACAGCAGGAGGTCTGCCACGCAATGCCCTTATCTTAAATACTAGAGTTACAAATAGATTTACTGAACGTTGCAGTCACCTGCATTGATTCCTCCGAGTGTAAATGATATATTTTTGTATATCAATCGGAATCTGCAATGCAGATTTGTTCGCATTTTTAAAGACCTGATGATGGAACAACTTTAAATGTCTCATCGCGCGTGGAATAATTGAAGCAAATTGTTCATTTGACTTTTTAAACGCTCATTCAGAACACATGACAGAGAGCGTAACAATAATGTTCAAATGATACAGCAGAAAATCTTGCTCGATAACTTCAGAAATGCCTTGATAGGTTTACAAGTGTTTACAAGTGTAGGATGGTGCTCGAAACCATGCAAAACTCCTGCTACTGTTGGTCCGTGTAGGATGGTGCTCGAAACCACTCAAAACTCCTGCTACTGTTGGTCCGTGTAGGATGGTGCTCGAAACCATGCAAAACTCCTGCTACTGTTGGTCCGTGTAGGATGGTGCTCGAAACCACTCAAAACTCCTGCTACTGCTGGTCCGTGTAGGATGGTGCTCGAAACCATGCAAAACTCCTGCTACTGTTGGTCCGTGTAGGATGGTGCTCGAAACCATGCAAAACTACTGCTACTGTTGGTCCGTGTAGGATGGTGCTCGAAACCACTCAAAACTCCTGCTACTGTTGGTCCGTGTAGGATGGTGCTCGAAACCATTCAAAACTCCTGCTACTGTTGGTCCGTGTAGGATGGTGCTCGAAACCA
>SDVV010012327.1:0-15503 GCA_016164225.1 Gammarus roeselii
TTTATTCCGCTGTTTCACTGAAGGGGGGGGGGGATTTGGAAAGGTGAGCAGTTTTAATTGATGGCAGCCCTTCATGCGTGTAAAGACATACACCGTCTTTATTTGTGTATTTATACTGACTCACAAATACCCTACACCACACATTTATTCTATACCTTTTTGAAAGTACCTCGGCAATAGTTGGTCACAGGGGGCTGAAAATTGTCCACAATTCTGTTATAATTATTCAAAGGAACAATAGTGCACATCCTATCATTGTATTGCTAACATCGTATCAACTTATTCTTCGGGCAAAGGCAAGAACACAATTCCTGGACGCAGGGAAATTTGTTTGTATTTCTGGAGAACGAGGGTAAAGCAGTTCTTGCGGGGTCTAGCCTCGGGATTGCCCTCTACCCTCGCTCGTCTTCATGAGGCTCTGCTTTCTGTATAATTTTCCAGTGTGAGGTGTGCCGAAATTTGGACATGTTTTACAGTTCACAATTTGTGAGTGAAATTAAATTAGGAGTAGAAAACATGTGCAGTATCAGCAGTTGTCATTCACAGTTACACATCAACAAATAATTAATATCGATTTCTTTCGAATGAATTACAGTAGCGAAAGTCAAAGTTAATTTGATTAGTTATTCTGACGGACTCGCTTTGTTCTTCGGAAAAGATTAACAATAAACGCATTGTATTTCTTTACTGTACCCACAGAGAACGCGAGAGGAGTCTCTTCGTAAGTGGGTGGCTGATGGCTCTGAGCCCCACTTCTTTACTGTACCCACAGAGAACGCGAGAGGAGTCTCTTCGTAAGTGGGTGGCTGATGCCTCTGAGCCCCACAACGAGTCATGAGAGATCGTAGGGTTGCAGAGAATGGCCGGGTGCAGTCCATCTGAACACTGACCCACAAAGCTTCAGTTCATGACCCAAGTGGTGAAGATACATTCCATAGGTAGCAATATCCTTGATCTTCTATTTACTGCAAGCGACTCTCTCGTCACAAACGTTGAAGTGGGAGAAACACTCTGAACTAAAGATCATAACTGTATCCGTTTCACGATAGAGTTCGAGTTGAAAGCGTCAATAAACTATGATAAACCCTAACTTTAGATAAGCCAACTTTGATGGCTTATGAGACTCAATGGCAACAGCGCATATAAACCCGGACGTGACGTCAACCAATCGTTAACCAACTTTCTGACTTTACTTAAAAAAAATTGAACACGAGCACTTCCCTCGCAAAAAAAGAGTTGACCAGCAGTCAATCAGCCCAAGTACTGGAAGGGAGCACTGCAGCAGGTTCAGTCGCAAAAAAAGAAAAGCAATCAATAAAACAGAAACCCCACATGACGACAATGCCAAAAAAGAATTCACAGGCAGCAGGAGAGTTCTTCAAAAGGTTTCAATGCGAAAAAAAGAAAAATGGTGAAAATGAAATTGCGGCGAATGCCAAAACTAGTCAGAAACCATTTTTTTGTTATATTTCAAGCAAAAGAAATCAAGATCTGTAATAGATTCCTTTGAACGATAGTGGTGAGCTAGCAACCGAGGACACTAGCATGAGTGTCGTACTAAATCAATATTTCTGTTCTGCATTTACGTTAGAGAATCCGGATATTCATAATCCCCAGAATATCATAGCCGTGAGGCAAACTGAAGCCCTTAGTACAGTAAACTTTTCCCCTGACGGAGTTATTAAATATATAGATAAATTGAAAGTTACAAAATCTCCATGTCCAGACCTAGTTCATCCCAGAATACTGAAAGAGACCAAGAATGAAATGAAATCGCCGAATAATTATCGAACACTTTTACCCTGTCTCTCACAAATGGCACTTGCCCCTCTCGATGGAAAGAGGCCAACGTCACTCCAATTTTTAAAAAAGCGACAAAAAGTGTCCCGGTGACTCTCAGCCTGGCTTTAGACAATTGTTCCTGTCCACCGAAACTGCTACTTTTTTTCAAGAATGTAATTGAAATTCACGATACAAATTCTCCAATCGACATCATTCATCTTTGACTTACAAAAGGCCCGCGATAAAGTCTCCCACAAGCGTTTAATTAGTAAATTGCACAGCATCGGCATTCGAGGCCAGCTTAATAACTGGACAAAATGTTGGCAAGTTGTACTTAACAGAGCTTCCTTCCTTGGGGGTTATGTTAAAACGGCGTGCTTCAGGGATCCGTGTTAGGTCCACTCTCTTCATAATATTCATTAACGATCTCGATAGAACGTGCTTTCGAACATTAGCAAGTTTGCAGAGGGTACTAAGATATGAAGAATAATGAAAACCGAACTTGAGTATCATTAGATCTAATTAGACTTGAAAAAAAATGTTGATTGGTAAGAAAAATGGCAAATAAAATTTAATGTTGACAAATGTAAAGTTATGCACATTGGTCCTCATAACCTCAAGCACGAATATTCAATGTCCGGGAAGAAACTGATTCCTGTCTTCGATGAAAGAGATTTAGGTGTCATTATTAGTAACGACTTAAAAATAGCAAGCAATGTAATGATACCGCCAAAAAAGGCAACAAAATGCTAGGTATGATATCCCGGACTATCTCGCGCGAAAACACACAGTATTCTTAAGTTTTACAATACATTTGTTAGACCGCATCACGAGTATTCCGTTCAAATCTGGTATTCATATCGTATAAAAGACGTTATTAAATTAGAGAAGGGTCAACGTAGAGCTACCAAACTCATCCCTTCTTTGTGCAATAATTCGTACTAAGACAGACTACGTGAACTTAATCTTTTTTCACTAGAGAAGCGTCGAGTCAGAGGTGACATGATTGAGATGTGGAAGATTATGAAGGGTGAGGAAAACGTCAACCGAGCGAGCCTTTTTACTCTAGATGCAAGCGAAGTGAGTAGGAATAATTGATACAAAATTGTTGGGAAGCGTTTCTCACTTGACATCACGCGCAATTTTTGCACATGAAATGGCATATGAAGCTCTCTTAGACGTTCTACTTCAGAACTAATCCTCTTGCTATGAAAAGGCGACCTGTTTAGGCCACAAGTCCTGTTGTTGGCTTCTTATACATTTAAATACCTGTAAACCATTAGAACACAATGCTATCTGCTGCCAAATGTAGACAAAAGATTGAAAGAGTAAAGAAAATACGAAATTAGTTTCGAGAGAAAATATCAGCGGACCACTCGAAGCAACACAATTTCGTTAGTGTGGAAACATATTCACTCAACTTTTGGAACAATAAGATAATTTGTTAGACGCCTGATGTGGTGAATCGAATGTCGACATTTTTTTCTATATTTTGCTAAGTCTGTCGATAGAATATATTATGCAATGTTGACAAAATTACAATACGCAGGTATAAAAGAAACAGCTGAAAAAAATGTAAATGTGGATAATATTTCGTTCCTCTGAAATTCCGTTGATATGTTTTTGTATCCATAGAGCAGGGTTCACTTAATAACGTGTCGGAAATTCAGAGCGTCAAATATATTGCATTATTTTTTATGACACGAAGTAATGATAAACGTCAGCAGAAAACTGCGCCTAGGAAAAAGACCAGTCCGGAAGCAACTCGTAATAGCACTAACCGCTGTGCTAACAACGCTGGAGAGTATGCTATTTCACTCCATCCATCTTTCTAGCTTGAACGTTTTGTTTGCTCTGGCAGAAAATTCAATTAAAGTAACATTATATTTTCCCCAAATATTTTTTCAGACATTATTTTCATGTCCCTGAGCAATCTCAGAACTCTCATCTCTACCCTTGTTGATTTTATTCTTACCACACGCTCTTATCCCCGTCCCTCGTCCATACTTCTCTAACACTTCACTTCAAGTACATTTACCATTTTCATTTCAACTGCTCTTGCACATCACGCTTCTGCTCCATGCATGTAAACTAAAAGAAAACATCCTAAAATACTCTCGTCGCTCTCATACCGAAAACTTAATGAGTTATATATCTTGCTGACTCTGTAATTCCCTCACCTATGCCTCCACGCCATATTACTTAGACACGTGTATACTCATGTGCAGGTACTCAAAACACTCCTCCACCTCCGATTACTCACTATTTTTTTCCGGAAAAATGCCTCCTCCATTTATTTTTTAAGGCCCCCAAAGATAGGGAAACCCCTGGCACCAACACTCGACAGAGGTTGGGGCATCCAACCATACTACTGCCGCCTCCAGCCCTGCTGGAGTAACGGCCTACTCCCTCTACCTTAACAAAGATCCGATCTATAACTCCCCGAATTGATAGGCTTACAAACTAATTGTACACTCAAAGCGTTGCCACGTTGCAGAGCAAGTCCCAACCTCTGCTTAAGCCAGAACGTTCACGAGGGTCTTCGGAGGAGGCAGATAATCGTCGGCCGATGTCGCTGATCAGGAGGCTGCTGGACTTGCCGATAACGCCGGTCGTCTCTATAGCTAAGGGCTCGGAAAGGTAACGGTCACGAATAGATTGATACTTACGCCTTTTTTTGTTCCCTGCAAAAAAACTCTCTATTAAGCTTGCATTTGTTCCTGTCACATTTCCCTTTCTCAATTACCTGGTCACCTCACACACATTAATTCACTCTTCCCTCGTAGGACAAACCATTTCAAACACGGATATCAGTTTGCACAGTTTCTCCTCCGTTGTTGTTGTTGTTGTTGTTGTTTAGTCCCAGCTCCTTCTGCGATTAAGGAGCCACAGCCAACGCACACCAAGTGCATGTTGGGAATGTTTCAGCCGGTGCATTCCCTAATGTTAGAAAGGCAAACTTGAGGAGGTTGATGCTGTCTAGCGGGTGTTCCCACAGATCACGCACCGACGTGACGTCATGATTTAGTCTGCCGGATGCGATCGGTAGGCACAACGTCTTGACGTGCTCGACCAAATCGGGCGAACCCCGGCATCAAAGCAAACAGAGATCGGAAGGGATATTCTTCAGTCTATGCTGCTACTACTGGACCACCGTGCGGTCCCAGTACCTCAGCCCCCATAACTGACACCACCGCAATTTCAACCGCGAACAGTAATTGACTCAGCGGCAGATTTGCCATTCTAGTCCTATCAGATGCAACCATCGGCCAAGACTTACCTCTGCACTACTTCGTCCATATTTCACGTTGATCATCCAAGAAGACCCTGACTCAGCCCCACTCTCTCTGAAAACCATTCAATCGATTCACTTCCATACAATAACACCAGCTCTACTGTTGACCTATAAACGATACCTCACTCGACAGTCTATATCCCTTTTGATTCATACAAAAGAACTGTATCATTCAACTCCATCAAATAAATAAAGGAAAAAATATCAGGCAATTGATAGTCCTCGGAGGACTCGTTATGAATACGTAGCTGCAATTTTGCGCCTGAAGAGCCTCGATCGCTCCACATATCAAAATATGTTCAAAGGGATAGAGACATATCAAATATGTTGAAGCCTCGGCTACCGAGGCTTCAAATAAATCAACCATTTACAAACAGTACATGGATGGCGAATAACACGCCGACATGTTGTAAGCAAGATATTCTTATCCTGTCTGAATCTGTTTTTTAGTTCAATACAGCAATGATCCAAAGCACTAGCGCCCACCATTGACTGCGGAGGGGATGCAATTTGATGTCGACCACAAGCGATACGGGCTTCCACCCCAGCATAGAGAAGCTCTGGGAGACGATCTTGACAGTTGGTGAGATAACCACAGTTTTTAGCCTCAGCCAGAAAATGTGGAAATGTGGTCTACTAATTACGGAATAAATCATAGTCTGACTGACCCACAAGGAGTGTAAAGGGTCCAGAATATGCCCAAAAATATAGGGTCCAAAATATGCCGTGGAGATAGTGGTCCAGAATACTCCCGGGAGAGAGAGGAGGGGAGTCAGGCGCGCGAGATAGGTGTCCAGAATATGCTTGGGGAATAGGAGAGGGGAGTCAGGCACACGAAATAGGTGTCCAGAATATGCCCTGGTGATAGGGGAGGGGAGTCAGGCGCTTTAGTTAGCTCTAAGGACGAAAAGAGCGTATTGATAGAACATAATAAACCGGACCTGAGTTTCCAAAATAATGAAAAAGACAGTGCTCAACAGGGTGCGAGCAGTAAAGAAAGTGCGATGCCACTAACATCCAAGCGTATAACGTATAAAGGTTGGGTGAAATGAGGGGAGTACACCCAAATCTTAGATAAAATGGAATATAAAGAAAATATGGGAAAAATATGTGTGATACTTTAAGTGGAATGGACATCAGTGACAGTGATATTGAAACGTGTGATAGTGATACCGAGGAGGTGTCATGTGAACAAAAATCTGCTGAAGTTGAAGGAAACCGAATTATCTAATGTGGTAATGAAACGGTATCACGTATATGAAGTGTAAAATTGTACAATAAAATGAGATGTATATCTAACTTTGTTTCAAAATTGTTGGAAATGAAACATGGAGAGAGAGAATCATGTCTCAAACGTTTGAGTGCTAGGAGAATTATGTATATTTCGGATTACAAATCCTATCACAACGCTATAAGGGGCACTAAATTAAAACCACTTATTGCTTGAGCAAAAAGACTTCCATGAATACCCAAAGGAAATGGAATCACAACGCCATAAGCGCAACCAAATAATACGATATACAATTAATCAGAATTCAATCCTACATATACAGCCAAACCAATGTGTACCAGGCCAATATTTCTTGCGAACAAGCCTGTATTTCCTCGTTTGTTTTTAAGATTATCATATTCAAGATAATTGTGTTCTTTGAGATGACGCCAAAACCCGAACAAGGAGCTTGATTTGCATAGTTTTATCTCCACACTGCAAAGGACACATACCCCCGCATTATACATTCTGTTAAAATATTTCCATATCAAACTTGGCGACATCCTTCTTCACCGAATGCAGACCGTTAACTGAATGAGTACAAATTTGAGTCAATTTTCATACGTACTTTTGCATGCATATATACAGGATGTCTCGGCACAATGCATATATACAGGGTCATTAGCGTCACTGTATCGGCACATGTGTCGGCACGATGCATATATACAGAGTCGTTAGCGTCCCTGTGTCGGCACATGTGTCGGCACAAATGTCGGCACAATGCATAAATAAAGGGTCATTAGCGTCATTGTGTCGGCACATGTGTCGGCACCATGTAGTCATTTACACACATTTGTGCAAAAAGGGTTACCATACACTGCCAGATGCATCAATACCCAGGCAACCTAACCTAACCTAACCATCTTAACCAATAATTATGTATTTTCATTCAAGTTTAATGGTTTTGTATTATATTTAGTCATTATTTTTATGCGATATACATATCAAATCCCTCCACAAGGCTCTATTTTATGTAGTTTTTTAATATCAAACACAATGTAGACACATACATTTGTATGCATATACAGGGGCGGTTAACATATGTAACAATTTTTACCTCAGATCTGTGATATTTTCCATTAGAAGATCGTCCATACATGTGTTATAAGATATTTAATGTGGATCAGCTTCACGGCATGTTAGGTCAAAAGAACTAATCATCCAAACCTAACATGACCTATTGTATCCAATAATTATGTACTATCGATCGACTTTTCATACTTTCATATGATTTTTCAGTGTTTTAGGATTAATGCATAACAAATATCTCGACTTGACTCTACATTTTGATCTATCCTTTGCAGTTTTGATACACACTTCCAATTTTGATCTAGCAAATTTCATCCGTTTTCATATGTAATTACATCGTTGTTTGATTGTCATAGCTATTTTTCCTATGATTCTTGATTTTTGATTTGACACAATTCTACATCAACTTAACACGTCATTCACACCCATCAAAAACCTAACCTAACCTAACCTTATGAATGCTTTCCAGTCATTGTTATATACATATGAACCCATCCACACGACTCTAAATATCACTTTAACATATATGTTATTTATTTCGTTGTCACTCTCGACCCATATTGGTTAGCATATAGGCCCCCATTTCAAAACTTAGATGAATTGAATGTTACAAGTAATTCATATATGTTCCCAACTTCATATAAACGAACACTTCGTCTCATACTAGGTCTACCATATTTACTTCAATATCTCCTGACACTACATCCTTTGACGACTTGCAAGTCTGATTTGCCTTTTCTTTCCTATAATTTTCATATTCTTGACGATGACTCCGTTTCAGATGTCGCAACACATTTCTCGTGGATTTATGTTTATTCAATTTTATTTCTTCCTGGCAAAGTTTACAGTTCCCTATCACCCCATTGCTTTCAAACAAACGACGTCTCAAGCTATACCCCATCCTTCCACAACAGAATCACAAACTTGACTGAGCAAGATTTGATCGGACTCTGATTTATATCATACCAATCTGTAACACATCTAGATCATTTACTCCGCGATAGGTTTATGGGTATCGTTTCACGTCTTGAAACATATTCTTCTACCGACTTCTACAATTTGATGTTGCCTCCGACCGACACAATGCTTGCAATTCATTGCTCAACTTTTGAGTTTTATGATACATAAACATTGATTAGGGATTGACTAGGCTTATTATTGTTTTATTGGTATTAATTACATATCTTGCTGAATACATCAATACTTTCTACCTCGTTCTTTTGATTTGTAACAGCATAGTTTGTACATACAACCATACCCATCACTATGTTTCAGTTTTCTCTCATAATCCTTCACATACTTCAGCGTATCTTTGATACGCTCTGTTCCATCCTTGTGAGTCCATAAATGTAGTTCTTCTTTTTTGTGAACTTTAATTATTCGAATCTTCTCCAATTCAATGTAAATCCGATCTCTATCCGAAAGAAAATGCTGCATACGCTCCAGATGGTTGTTTTGGTTTTTAGGTAACATTTATTTTCCCCACCTCAGCTTTATTACACTTGTGAAGGTTTTCTGCTTGGATCATATTAATTTCATGATTTACCTTCTTATTTTCTTTGAACTCTGTTACTTACGACTGAAATGTATCGAAATCAGTTGCCCAAATCATGCTTCCTTTATTCTTCATCCATATATGAATAATACTTCCCAGTCATATGATTCTTGTTCTACGCATTTGTCGATAATTGATATCTCCATCAGTAGTCAATATATCTTCAAACTAAGTCAGATCATCTGCAGAGATTTTTTCAGCCAACACTCGTAAACAAATTTTTGAGACGTGAACATTCATTTTGTTTATTCTTAGCATGTAATCACATTATAATAGCTAGCATGTAATCACATTATAATAGCTAGCTGCATGCCAAGAATGAAGTCAGTGTTACGTGGAGAACAAACGGAGGCGGACGTTTCGTCTTAGAATAAATAAAATAAATGTTCAGGTCTCAAAAATTTGCTAACGAGTGTTGGATGAAAACATATATATATATATATCTCATCAGCTCCAGACAGAAGCTAAAGCAACAGTCTGCATGTTCTTTTATGACACTCTGAAACCCAAATACGGTGACAACGTCTCGCTCATCTACTCGGACACAGACTCGTTGCTGATCCAGTTCAAAGTTATGGATGACATTGAGGCGGAAATGCGGGAAGCTCCTCTGGCTAAATATTTGAACTTCTCCAACTACCCCAAATTATTATCCCTTGTATGTTGAATCATAGAAAGGACAGTTGGGGCTACTAAGAAGCCAAACAGCTAACGACTTCCCGAGTTAAATCATTTGCTTGCAACCAAAGTGTTACAGTATGTTGCTCGAGTCCGACGCCACAAAATCAGCTGCAAAAGGTGTCAAATACCAGACACAAGCTAAAATCAGACATGAACAATATAGAGATATCCATAACCGGAAAACATGCACACACACACTTTAAGACCCTGCACAACATTCGCGCGCAAGCGTGCCAGCTTCAAACTATACGCACTATTAAAAATTGTCTCAGTAAGTTCGAAATGTATCGGTACTATGTTGATGGGTGCACAACTCTTGCCTATGGGCATCCAGACATTCCCAAAAATCTATTGAAGTTGAACCTACCGGCACTAAAAAAAGGAAGCGATGTGTCTTGAGGTGATGATGTTGTCGATGTACAAATGGATTTAACATGGAAGAGACGTAAGCAGGGAGAGGCCGTCTTTGACGTGTGTAGTCGGGTGAATGACGAAAGTACGTCTTCGTCTTCAGGTTATATTCTGTAAATGATCCTTGTATGTAAATGTTCCTAATATGTAAATGTTCCTATGTAGATAAATACATATATACTTGAACATGTTTTATTGTCCAGAGTCATACGGATTGAAAATACGTGAAAGTATACTCCTGCAACCGCTCCTATAATGATAAAATAAATGTTCCTTACATGTAAATGTTCCTAATATGTAACTATGTAATAAAAAATACATATAATAATAACGGTGACTTTGACACAAAATAAAACGCTATATACAGCCAAATCGATTAAATACTACAATACCATATACTATTAAAATGAATAAAATTCTATACATACTGCCAAATCGATATGTACCATGCTAGCATTTCTTGCGGATATGCCAATTCAATAAGTCCTAACACCGTGGACAAACATTAATTTATACGAGCAAGCTTATCTCACCCCATTTTTCAAAACGTATCCAACTTTTTGCCGAGGGGGTCCCCTACTGCATGTTTAAATGGGTTATAACGATATTCCTACCAGCAACGCGGCAAGTGATTGAAGGTACCGTAAACTGACATGTACAGATGCAATCTGGCTATTAAGCAGGGCCACGAGAGGAGTGCGACTGAAGATGAGGTCTCTGTATGACATTGACGGGTAGAGGTCTGCCGCTACGATAGTGCTCAGTGGTAAAATTTCCAATCGGGTGCTACTGTATGAAAAACAACGGTGCCTGAGACACTAAATAACAACGAAAGCACATCCACATCTTCAGGTTATATTCCGTAAATGTTCCTAGTATGTAATCGATCCTTATATGTAAATGTCCCTATGTAATAAATAAATAAATAATAAACATGAATATGTTTCATTGTTCAAAAAGCGTATGAATTTATTCCAATACTATAGCTTTTACTCTATAATTATAACATACCTCAATTAGATAACGATTGAGCAAGGACATTCGGTTACAACGGTAACTACATCATTTGATAATACCATAAATAAAATAATGATCCAGCAATATAAACTCATTGGAATAACAGGGATGCCTGCTATACTAAATACCACGACGTAAAATTATCCTATTAAAAGATAATTAAATCATACACATACAGCCTACCTACTATGTACCAGGCCAACACCTCATGCGGATATGCCATTTAAATAAACTATAAATCATACAATTATGCTTACCATTTACAATACCTATTCACAAATCCTATCACAACGCTATAAGTGGCACTAAATTGAAACAACTTATTACTTGAGCAAAGACTTGCAATAAATACTTGCAATATACCATTAAAACGAATTCAATCCAACATATAAAGCCAAACCAAAATGTACAAGGCTAACATTTCCTGCGAATAAGCCAACTAAAGCGCCTGACTCCCCTCCCCTATCCCCCGGGCATATTCAGGACACCTATCTCACGCGCCTGACTCCCCTCCCCAATCGCCCGGGCATATTCTGGACCCCTATCTCCAGGGCATATTTTGGACCCCATATTTTTGGGCATATTCTGGACCCTTTCACTACTCCAACACCACCAAATCCTTTAGGTTTGAGCAGATGACGGATGGGGCACCTTATGCCTGCGCCCCCACAGGGTACACAAATTATTAATAACCTCACCCCGTTAGCTGCATCGGTTCTCCTGCTCTGACATTCACCATCATTTTGTTGGCTGTCGTCTCTTCTGCGCGTCTTGTCCCTATGCCATAGCAGGCCAGAGCAGGGGACACTGGGAAGCCAGCAATGCCTGAGAGGTCGAACCTCTACGGTTAGCTCACGTCAACTCATGGTGAACTCACAGGCAGTGGTGGCCAAAATGCAGTATCTAGATAGCTTATAACAATCACTTTATCCTTATTCATCTCCTGAAATCGAGCAAAGTATTTGAGGAATGCAATTAGATCCAGTTTCGCGGCTACCACAGGACACTGGGAATAAAGGAACACAAGCTAAAGCACAAGCAAAATCTTTATTCCTGTCATGCTGGGAGTGGATTTAACCTGTGTCTGCTCATTTGTAGGACTTTCAATTTCTAGTTAGTTTAACCTATGCAAGTTTACAACACCTCTAGCTAATTTTTCATTTAATGAACTGAGTTTTTTCGGTTATTTGGAAAGTCCAGTTAAATTACGCCAAATATTAGAAAACGTGAGGATTTGTGTTTTTGAACTAAATGAAACTTGATTTTTAAATATCGTTTGGTGGTTCAAAATGGTCATTAGAAACAGGTTTTTGAGGAAATTCTTCAATAATAGGCTACACCCTACACAACTTGACGATGTCAGAGACTATTCTACGAGCAATTTATAACAGCAAGGCCGTTTATAATCATGTTAACATTATCAATCTTTTTTTTCTTAGGAGAATTGTTTGAGGGTTTTGGAAACTTCAATTCAAACGAGAAAAAATACATTTGAATTCTCCTTCCAGAGCTCAACGAAGTTCTCTGTTTGGTGGTCTTGGAACCCATCCATACAAAGCGCTTCCTAAGGGCACGTTTAGTTAGATGTCCTGCCTGACCTGCCACCTGCTGAAGTTGGGTTGTTGAAGCTACTCTCCTGTGATCGCTCATAAGTTTGGGTTGCTGTTATTTCACTTGGATGGGGATAACATTTTCCGTAACACTGATAATGTACCGGATGAACTCTTGGATTTTTTCAGGATCACTATCCTGTAGCACATATCAGGAACTATGTATTTTTGTTCATTAAAATTCTGTACGCACAAAGAACCTTTGCGTTTTTATTCAATTGTGTTTTCAAGTGTGACACAATTTCGCGACCAGGTGGGAAATCAAATTTTTGCAGGAAGCAAAACTTGCAGACAGTGTTGGATTTTCTCGACGCCTTGTCAATTACGCCAAAGGGAGTACCGCAACGTTTGTACAAAATAGGCTCCATTTTATACGATAGCTCCAACTTAGAACTGATTTTTCAAACACAAGTTAGAACCTGGAGTAAACCAGTTTGAGGAAGCCTCAACTGGATGGCAGAATAACTTCATGAACGAAACTGACTGCGGAAGATTTAAACTGGCCTTAGCAAAGTCCTTGACTTCTTTGACAACCAACATTAGAAATGTTGAAGATTTTTCCTGGCTGGCACTAAACTATCGAAAAATAACAGGGCTACTATAATCGTTTGAAGTTCAGGTCACTGTTATCTGGGTGTGGGTGGGTGGTTTGTGGAATCTACACAGAACATGGACTATAAAGAATGTATATAACAGAACTGAAATAGTGCAAAGTGATTACACTTATCCCAAATATTTAAAGTAGATAAGATTTCGTAGGGACTCTATTGTTCGAAACAATATTGGAGGTGTTAATCATAGCATATAATTGTCAGCGGAAATTCGACAATGTGAATTTGGGTACATACAACTTCAACAATTTTGATCACCTTGCGATTCGATCTTCGATTGTAAAATACCTAACGACGAAATTACAACTACACTATTCTTTATAGTAACAATCTGTCCAGTGTCGAGGGTATTTCGTGAAGGTGAGTGTAGAGAAGGACCTGGACCTCTGTCGCCGTTTGCTTCTGTCAACCCATGGCTGTATCTGTGTCATGATGAAATGTTCACGACCCGTTTAAAGATTTTTTTTTATGGTTGCTCAACCAAGATGGTAAGAACTTGGTCTTGACTACCGAAATCTCTGATGATGTATATTAACTCAGAGAAACAGGTGCGTCCGACAACCAGTAATGGGTTTCAAATGTGTCTTCGGATTTGGCATCTCACTACTTCCTAGCAGCCAATGTAGCAGACAAGCAAAAAGATAACCAGAGAATGTCCAAATCCGAATACCATTAAAAAAATGTTTTCTCTGCGATTTTCCAAGCGGAATCTGAAGTTAGACAATTTCCAACAGACTCATTATTCCTAAGGCTATGATAATAAACCTGTTGAGGTCATCAACAAGAGATGTTAATGAGAAATCCACACCGTTCCTTGCGGAGTCGCCACCGAATCTGAGCTGAGCCAAGTTGTGGAGTCCGGCACCCATTTTAGCGCTCCCTCGCGGGCACGAGCGGCGGCAGGCAACCACGCCACCAGTTAGGCTATTTTTGACACGTTATTTCGGTGGTCTTGCAGAGCTCAGCCGGTCAGAGCCTAGCGCGCCACCTTTAAGTCGACAGGTTGGCTGGGTCTCTCCCGCTCAACGCCGCTGCAACACTGTGTAAGTGCTGCTACTTCTTCTTCTACTACCACATGAATCTTCAAGTGTGATTTCACAAATCAATCAACACCGTCCTGCAAAGTGAGGAATTATTTCAGTGGATTTCCAGATGCTCTGTGGGTACCCTGCTCATCTTCTCGAGGTGACCGCTGAAACCCAGGACTTCGAAGGCCACTTGTTGTTCAGTTGATTTTCAGCTCTTCGTAAAAATCGCAGTGCGCAAAGTCCTCCCTAACGTGACGGAAAATGTATGTGAAACTGGAAATCAAGTGCATCTGAAACCAAGAAGTGCCTAATGGTGTACTATGTGATTGACTTACTAGTGTTTGGTCACTTGGAAAAACATGACAATTTGGTACACCGGCAGCTTACTGTTTTTCTAACTGTCTAAAATCTGTATGGGTTATTTTTGTTGATGTCAATTTGAAGGGCTTGACTCTAAGTTCAACAGCGCTAGAACGTCAATGCTCAGGCTAAAATCAGCTTCGAAGAAAATGTATAATTTTCAACAATAGGAAACGTGTGTATAGACAAGCAAGGTGTTTGATGGTTTTTGACTTCTAATATATTTGACTCGGAGTGAGTTATGCTATCAACATCACTTCAATGGATGAAATGAGTGTGATTCCTTCAATATAAAAGATCGGAATGAGTGCAAACCGTTCCAAAAGATGATTCTAAAATAATAATTTAACTCGGAGTGAGATAGGCCATGAACATCACTTGAATGGATGAAAGGAGTGTGATTCCAGCAAAATGAGAGGTTGGAAAGAGTGCAAGCCATCCTGCTTTAAAAGATGAGTCGTTAACAACTAAAGCCAATCTTGAGACTGAAGTGTGTTATGTGGTTGAAGGGTATGACATCGTATGTTTTTCTTGGTATGAGGTCGGATGATCATGCCGTATGGCTTAGAGTTACTTTCCTACTACATGGTCGGATGATCATGCCGTATGGCTTAGAGTTACTTTCCTACTACATGGTCGGATGATCATGCCGTATGGCTTAGAGTTACTTTCCTACTACATGGTCGGATGATCATGCCGTATGGCTTAGAGTTACTTTCCTACTACATGGTCGGATGATCATGCCGTATGGCTTAGAGTTACTTTCCTACTACATGGTCGGATGATCATGCCGTATGGCTTAGAGTTTTTTTCCTATTACATGGTCGGATGATCATGCCGTATGGCTTAGAGTT